>JAFBJT010012226.1:19429-30999 GCA_016785325.1 Chascanopsetta lugubris | reverse complement strand
TTCAAACTACACCTTTAATTCATTATTTTTTCTTCATCCTTTTCAGGGACGTAACAAAGAACCTGAAATCACCTCAAGTAAGTTCTAATTTTATTCTATATTTTAAATATCGTAAAAACCTTAGACTGTATCTAGCTCCTCCTACTTCCTGGTTCATCCAAAAATGGACAAAGAGGCGGAGCACAGTTCAAGCTGGGGGTGGGGCCTGTGGTGCTGTCGCAGCATCCGGAGGACATGCCAGGTGTCACTCAAGAGGCCACGCCCCTTAATTATTGCACAATTTCAAACCTGGATAGAACAAAAATAAGCCCCCCCCCCCCGTACGGTTGTTTTGACAAAACACAGGACTGATTGAAAACTCTGGTTTGAACCAGATTCTTAAAAATGCTTCGTTCACCTCTAAAGTTCGAGCATTTGAACATGGGAGTCTGTGGGGATCGAGCCTCTAGTGGCCAAACTGTGAACTGCACGTTGTCCAAACCTCAAAAAGTCAAATGAAGTGACGTGAAGTTACAAAAACAAACCTCTCGGGCATCTCCTGCATGGTGGCAGGAATCAGCACGTCTGTTAGAACCTGAGGAAACAAAGGGCTTCGTTTGTAAAAGTAGATTTACAGATTTGACATCTTCATAGTTTTCCTGTCTGTCGTGATGAAAGAGCGCTGGTGTAACAGAGACCTTGTAGAGGATGGAGTCACAGACGCAGAAGATGTCCACTATCACCGGGTTCTCCAGCAGCGGCAGCAGGTGGTCGGGCATCCCCTGCCAGAAGTGCAGCAGGAAGTTCTGGATCTGAAATGATCCAATGGTTAAATAGGAACATATACTTTTTTTTTTCAAATATAAAAATCAAATTCTAAATGAGCTCTAAGTAGATATTAGAGGTAGTGAAGTATGAGTGGGTAGTAAAAGTACAACATGGAGCTCCACCTCCTCGAAGTTGACGTTGATGGCGTTGTCCAGGACGCACTGACAGTGGGTTTTATACATCATGATCAGAGTGTCCACCTGCCCCACCGGGACGCAACGCACAGCGTTAGGACATCTCTCCACGTATGGATCGATGGTATAGATATGAATTGATCTTTGAACTGTCAATTGTCGCTCACCTTTTCTCTGGACACGTTTCCCTGCAGCAGCAGATGTTGAGCGTTTGGAAACTCAGGGAGTAAAGTTCCAGTTTTGGAGCTGAGAGAATATTTCCTGGTGAAACCTCCCTGAAATAATAATGATAATAATGATACTGATACTGATAATGATAATGATAATAGTGATCATAATAATAATTTTACCTCATTCTTTAGTTTGCTCCCAGAAAATCTGTGATTAAACAGAAAAAGATTTGATTCTGAATTTTCAAAAAGTATTTAAAATGTTAAACCAGCAAATTGTATCACTTCCTAACAATTACACAACTGTTGTTGTTTCGTTCTTAGAGGGGAAAGTAACACTATACATGATCTTTTTCATTATTTAACATAATTAATGAATTCTCATAATTATTAGTTAAACAAAATAAAGTTGAAGTTGATTAAAAAAGCCAGTTTCAATGATGAAAGACGTGATGTAAAGCATTACCTGGTCAGACCCTTCCCTGAGTAAACAGAGTGATAGTAGGCGCTGCTCTCTTTGATGCCGATTCCATAATAATGATATCTGAGTTATAAGAGTCAACGAGAGCAAAGGTTGAGAGCTCATTTGTAAATCTAATTTAATCTTAAATATGAATATAAATATATAAATCTGAATGTACTTAGAGTGCCCCCTGGTGCCCAGTCGTCGCGTTGTCAGAAGAGGAAACTTCTGTCGGATCGTCTGAGAAGGAAATTTTACAGACTTTAACTTCAAATAAAACTTAGATCGTTTGATCAGTCTCATAGATTCATATCAGGTTCATACAGTCACCTGAAATATAGAGTATTCGATGTCAGACATGTTTATAAAGTAATGACATCATAGGGCATTGATAGGAGGCATTAAAAAGCATTAAATCTATTAGTTAAAAAAATATGGTCCTTACTTCATCTTAAATTAGCCTCAAAGGTTCTTAAATGTTATTGAATGATATTTAACAGATTTTCAGTGTTGTGGCAGAATTTAAAAATCGCAATATTCATGTTTATTCTGCTTGCATTGTAATATACACTCCAGTCCAGGTGGTGGCAGTAATTGAATGAAAACCAACCTGGA
The DNA here is from genome assembly GCA_016785325.1 of Chascanopsetta lugubris. Taxonomy (NCBI): domain Eukaryota; kingdom Metazoa; phylum Chordata; class Actinopteri; order Pleuronectiformes; family Bothidae; genus Chascanopsetta; species Chascanopsetta lugubris. Next base: position 28,810 of record JAFBJT010012226.1, on the reverse strand, counting down.
TTAAAAGATTAGGATTCAAATATCGCTAATAGCTAACTCTGGTTAACTCTAGCTAACTCTGGTTAACTCTAGCTAACTCTGGTTAACTCTAGCTAACTCTGGTTAACTCTAGTAGTAACGAGCAGCTAAAGCAGACGTAAGTGGCAGATTGATTTCCTGGTTTATTGAATTGTTTTATTGAGGTGTTGTTGTCATGGCGCTAACACCGCACCTTTCCGAAGGTGGCGGCGCAGGCCGGCTCCAGTTTCTCCTTCCTGCAGAAGTCCAGGTAGTGAGCGTAGAGGATGCAGCGAGGCAGACACACGCCTTCACACACGATGTAGTTCTCCTCCAGCCTGCTCACACACCAGGAAGTACCTTTGTTTACATTCTGCATTTCCCATCGCTCTGTGCAGAGCATGGAAGTATTTTGTGGTTACAGGTCAAAGGTTAAGTCTCTGTGACGTCTGTGAAGCAGATTTGTTGCCTTGTGAACATTGTACCACAAGAATATCTGGATTAAATGCCGTCAACTTTGGTGCAAATATCAACTCGATCATAATAATGGATTGATTTGAATTTAAACGTCAAAGGTGTCATTTACAGGTCTGTGACATCAAATATTCTTTTTACATTGTGAACGCATTCAATCTAAAATGCCTTGAGATATATATTTCAAATTTAGCTCCAATGTTTACCGAGACTCACAGATGATCTGATAAAAAATTGGTGGTCAAAGGTCAAAGGTCAAAGGTGAAGGTCAGGGTGACGCGGTATTTTAAAGTATATATTTGAAGTGTTTGCAGTTCGCTTACCACTGCAGCGTGAGCTGTGTCTGCTTCTTCTTGTCCTTGATGATCTGACTGATGGTTTTCCTGGAGGACGAGGAGATGCTTTGTTGGAGGTTCAGGTCTGAGTTAAAGTCCACCAGGTCCTGGTCTTCCTCAGAGGACGGGGTCTCATTACTGTCCTCAGCTTCTGAGTGAACAGCTCAGTTATATCACAGGGTTCAGACATTTTATTTGCAATTTATCATGAAAACAATTAGAATAAAAAAAGGTTTTTAGTTTAATGATTTATCAAGTTAAATGTATCTTTAAATATTCATATCATTAAATATATTCATTTTTGTTTCATCTTCGCTGGCTGATTTTATTTTTGTCATTCAAATACATTTGTGATGTCGCCACGAACATGATTTTTCCATTAGTGGTAAATAGAAAACACAGATTCTGTGAATCATTTAGCTGTGGCACCATCTTGTGGTTGATTAGTGTCACTGTTAGAAAATAAATATTTTTTAAAAACTGATTTAAAAAACAAATGAACCACAAAATACAATGGAAAGTTCATTTCATTTATGTGGTTAAATGTCTCTTTTCTTTCTATTTTTTTATTTGTCCTTTGCTTTTACTCATTTCTTTACTTATTCATTTGCTGAATAATTACTCAGTTACTTATTTACCACTGTTATCCTTTTAATTTATTAAGATGGGAAAAGTTTCATGGAATTGTACATTGGAAAAAATGTCCAGAAAACAGAAGAAAGAGATTTAAAGGTCATTGATAAATGATTTTCCTCATCGATATCAAATGAATCTGACATATTCTGTATTTGCTTCATTACCTGATTTAATCCCAGAATCGTCCTCCTGGTGAAAAAGTGCCTGCTCATCAAATCCTCTGTGTTTCCCCTCAGGTGAGCTGCACAGACTCTTGGTCAAAGAGTGAATGAGAAACACAGCGTCTGCGCCTGAGCTCTCGCTGCTGCGTTTCATCGGCATCCTCAGCAGGTAAGGAAATCAACCAAGTATGATCAAATAATAACAGATTGAAGTGAAGTGAAGACACAATCATCTGCAGATCATTTGTCCTCAAAGCTCCTTAAACTGAATTCATCCTCTCCACTCGTGTCCAGGGAAAGAAAAATGGAAAGATGAAAAGAAACATTTCCAGTGTTTTCTTTATAAATCAGAAAAAGTCTCTGAGCTGTGGAGAAACCTGCTGCTGCTGCTGCTGCTGCTGCTGCCTCCTCACACTGATATATGTGTGTGTGTGTGTGTGTGTGTATGTGTGTGTGTGTGTGTGTGTGTGTGTGTGTGTGTGTGTGTGTGTGTGTGTGTGTGTGTGTGTGTGTGTGTGTGTGTGTGTGTGGGAAGGCCGAGCTAATGAAGCCGTGGATGCATTCGTCATATTTACAGAAGACTGGGTGCTAATCCAGGTTATTAATGATTAACAGAAGAACCCATCTGTCCATCCATCGCTCCGTCCTTATCCAGGCTGCCTCCCTCAGTCAGTCGGCTGCCGCCGCACACACACACACACACACACACACACACACACAGGTACAACTTAGAGTCACAGATACATCTGCTTCATCTCAGGAGGTCTGAGAAGTCATACATTGGATGTTGTTTGTTTAAGGGTTTATTTTCTGATCAGTGATCAGTAATAAAAAAAATAAATCAGTACATAAAGTTGTGTTTCATCTGTTTTGGAGACTTTTGAAAACATTTAAAATTGTATTTTTTCCTTTGATCTACTTTATTGATGCTGTTTCTATTGGGTACTAGTTCTGTATTTATTCCAGGTATCGTTTTCTCCCTTTTCTCCCATCACAAATAGATTCGATAGTGCAATACATTTTAATTCTGTCTAAAAATAAATAAATAAATAATATAAAATTGGTTTAAATTTAAAAAAATCATCCAAAGGAAAACAACTGAAAGGTGACAAAACAGAAACATTCATCACTAACCCTGATTTTTGCATTTTATTACAAATACATGAGGATTTCAGCCAATAGAAACACAGATAGCTAGCTTGTTGGAGCTAGTATGATTTCCCCTAGTTTCCTGTTGGCACATCAACATGCTGGCTTTCTATTGGCTGAGGGAGGAGTTTGGGACGATGACATGGTACAGTCCGCTGCAGGTGTGTATGAATTCCAGTTTCAGTACTTTTCCAGGGTTAAACGGTAGAAAAGTTCAATTAAATAACAGAGAGTTAAATATTGTTTATTTTAATCTCATACTACCTCATATCAATACACGTTTATCTTTAGAATCACCCCGTGTTGTGACGCTAACCCACCTCCCTCCCTCTGCTACTTCCGCATTGGAACGCGCTCTCAGGTGTTGACCGAATCACTCATCACATCATCGTATCATCCTCCGCACATGTATCTCCGATGAAACTGCACGGACTCCGAAGGTAAACAAACAAACAAGCAAGTAAACAAACACACACCGAAGTATGTCAAGCCCCCCCTGTTGTTTGGACTGAGTCCGGGTCTCCTGCTGACTTTGGCGGAACCAAAGAAACGGGACCGCCCCGTACCCTGACTGTGACCCCCGCCTCAGTTTGCTCAGATAAGGTGATGGTAGCACCTGTTAGCATAGTTATTATGATGCTAGTGCCTGTTAGCATTGTTAGCAAGATGTTGTTGGTGGGTAGCATAATACTTTGAAAAATGCGAGTGCCCCGTCAGCACAGTTACAATGATGCTAGCGCCTGTCAGCTTAGTTAGTATGATGTGGGTGGTGGTTAGCAAAGTAACCATGATGCTAGCACTTGTTGGAATAGTTAGCAAAGTGCTAGTAGGTGTAAACATGATACTAAATGTGGAGCGAAATCATTGCTATGTTTGGACACTTCTCTTTGTGGACAGTTACATATTCCCTGTTAAATCAGCAGTTTGGATTTTTGCTCTTTCTGTTTCATCTTTATTTCATTATTGTAATTATAGATTATTATTATTATTATTATTACTATTATTATTATTATTATTTAGCTCACTCATACTAACACACTGAAACACCAACTTTGAAAACTGACCCGAAAACAAGTTAGCATCTGTCGTGTTCATATTCACTTAAATGTTTCAATCGTAATATGTATGTATTTCATTTTTATTTTTTAATGTAGGTATTGTTTGGCAGATGACTGATGCTGTTGCCTCTATGCAGTCAGGAGGCTCCGCCCCTCACAGGTAAGTACAGAAGAAGAGAGTGGTGCAATGAATGTAATATTTTTCATTTAATGGTTTAATGAAAGCATAATTTTCAGGTGTAACGTTAGTTATTGTTTAAATGCATTTTATTTATTCAGATATTTTATTTCATTTGTTGATGTATTCCTCTATCAGTTCAGGTGTAAAGTAGTTATTGTTTACATGCACGTTATTGAAATATTTTTATTGACTGGTGTAAATAGATTTTCAAAATAGAAATTGATTTGATTTATTTTAAAGCTGTAATGATGTGTGTGTGTGTGCGCTGATTAATGTATTGTTATAATTCTGGTCAGACGAAGGATTTATACGTTAGTTTAATTGTGTAAATGTTCTACGAACAGGAAATTCAGTGTCTTTCAGTTTTGAAAGCTAATGTTTTTGCTGGATATTAATTTCTGGGTTTCTCATAACTAACGCAATAGATAAATGACATCAAATGTATCAATACTTGAAAATAACCAGTTTCCATATCCCTTTACAAATCTTTACTTTCAGGTGTCAGAAACCTGCTCAGCCCGCCCCCTGTGCTCCTTGGCCAGTGGAGCTCAAGTTAACCCACGTCGACTGGAACCCTGAAGCCACCCTCATTCACTTCCAGGCACAGTACCTCACCATCTGTGAACTGGACTACAACATTCTGCACGGAGAGATTCAGAACATCCCAAAGACACAAGCTGCCGTGAACAGTGGAGAGTTTTGCCTCGTAGAAGACGCAGCTTCTGCTCGCTGGTTCAGAGGAAGAGTTCAGACCAGGCATGAAGACGTGTTTGATGTATTCCTCTTAGATCACGGTAACATCCTGAGTGTCAACAAGTCCCATGTGTCCTCCTGCTCAGATGACCTCTTCATCCTCCCTCCAAAAATAGTCAGTGGCTTCCTTGCAAACGTGTTGCTGCTTCAAACTTGTTCTCACGCTGTCGTGGAGAAATATCTCTTGAGTCTGATCGGAACCAAGATCTCGGGTCACATTCACGCTCTCCTTCCCCACAAAATCCTCCTACTAGAAGCTCCAGACATCAACAGTGAGCTTGTAAAACATGGCTTTGGGAGACACGTGGACACAGATACTTTCCTCCTCCTGGTGGAATTGCTGACGGAGGTGTCACTCAAGCAAAACATGGAGCCAGTTCCAGACTTACTCGTGGAGAAGCCAGGAGGACAAGAGTATTTCTTTCAACCACCGGGTTTGCATGGACACAGAGACATTATGTCATTCTGTCAGCCTAGATTGAATTGTGGCGCACGTGTAAAGGTCCGAGTAACAGCTGCTGTCAACACCAGGCTGTTCCATTGTCAGATGGCTGATAAGAAATCCGATCTGTGGAAGATGTCCAAGAAGCTGGCGTCAGTGTGCGAGTGCAAAACCAAAGATTACACTCAGAGGACTGCAGAAAACCTGGGGTCGCTCTGCGCCGTCAAAGGCAAAGATGGGAAATGGTACCGAGGACACGTGCAGCGTCTCCCCATCACCTCCCTCGTCAGAGTTTTCTTCATCGACTATGGATATTTTGAATTTGTCAAAGTAGAGAACATCCAGCGGTTGCCCCCTGATCTCTTTTCAACACCCATCATGGCTTTCCCGTGCTCCTTCTCTCGTCTGAACGAACAGGACGAGGCCGTCACCACTCAGCAGTTGAGTTTCCTCAAGGCAGGTTTGCTCGGAGCAGTGCTGGATGTGGAGATACGTAGCTTCGACGAAGAGGAGCATCTGTACACCGTAACCTTGATCGGAAGTGAAGATAATCGTGTCGAGGAAGCCGAGTCCCTTCCAGTGCCTCCTCAAAGGGAATGTGATTCTCTTGTTGAAACGGACGCTTCAACACCTCACGCTGGATGTTTGTACTACGAGACCATCGTGGAAGGAGTGCTGGGTAAAGCGATGGAAGAAGAAGACGTGCGACAGGACTCTGTGTTTGTGGGATATGTTGAGCACGTCCAGCATCCCAACAGTTTCTGGATCAGAACACAAAAGCGCAATGGTGAGTTTGAAGAAATGATGACCAAACTGGCCAAACACTTTGAGCGAGTGAAACTGGAGGAAGATGTGCTGCTAAACCCCGAGCCTGGGGCAATGTGCTGCGCCCTCTATGAGGAAGACATGCATTTCTACAGGAGCGTGGTGACGGACACGCTCAAGCACGGAGCTGAAGTTCTTTTTATAGATTTTGGAAACGTGGAGAAAGTGCCGCACTTGTTGATCAAGAAAATGCCCGAAGAGTTTGCTCAAAAGTCGGCATTTGCCTTTTGTTGTACTCTGAATATCGTCCCGTTAGATGACGTCTGGACCAGCGCCACGTCAGACATTTTCAGACAGATTGTGTCAAACAAAGCTCTGTTGGTCCACGTGGTTCAAAAGAGAAAAAACAAATTTGTGGTTGACCTGTACGAGATGGGACAGGAGAAAGGTCAGAGTATCTGTGACCTTTTGGTCTCCTCAATGCAAGTGGAAAGCTGCTGCGACACAACCAATGTGGCTGCCGTGCAAAACAAAACGGACCCTGTGACACCTGCCGGTGGTGGGAATCCAAGGCAGTGTGAAGATTACGAGGTGGAAGAGGACTTGTGCAGAAAGAAAACCCTAAATGCCCCATCCCCCGTCAGCTTCAAGCCTTTGAATATCTGCCCCGGTTCTGAGTTTGCAGTGCGGTGCAGTCACATCGGGTCCTCGGCAGAATTCTGGTGCCAGCCTCGAGAAAAGGTCCCAGCTTTAGAGGCACTGATGGATGGAATTCAGGAATACTACTCAACCAACTCCACTCCCCTCCAGACCGGAGTGTTGAGTTGCGCTGCCCGGTCTCCTCTCGATGGACGATGGTACAGGGCCTTGATCACAGCAAAACACTGTGATCGTGCCAGCGTGATATTGGTCGACTATGGCTCAATAATCCACATCCAGGAGAAGGATCTTCAGGCAATAACGCCAGAATTTGCCGAGTTGGAAGGACAAGCTTTCCGGTGCACCTTTTCGAACATCATTGAACCCGCGGACCCCAGGAGCTGTGGACACTGGGGCATGGAAGTGTGCGACTCCGTCAGAGAGTTTGTCCTCGCCGGCGCCGGCGGTCTACGATGTAAAGTCGTGTCCAAAGTGAGTGTGGAAAACAAAGGGCTGTGCAATGTTGCGGACCTGTACGACACCCAAACACGACAGAGCCTAACGGGCCGGCTGCTCGAGCAGGGCCTCGCGAGAGAAGTGACATTCTCAACTAATCAAGTATCAAGAGTGTCCCCTGAAACCTTTGTCTACTCTTCGTATGATCTGAGCCCCGGAAAGGAAGAACTGGTCTACGTGACTCACGTTTGCAACCAGTGGGATGTCTACTGCCACCTGGAGAGAAACTTTGAAATCATCCAAGAGCTCGAACGGAAGGTCTCTCAAGAATGTGAGAAGATGTTGCAAGCCAGCACGAGAGCTGTCGTGAGGAAGCTGTGTCTGGCAAAGTATCTGGACGGAAAGTGGTACAGAGGCGTGGCTCATGCCGTTCATTCACCGCTTCACCTCAGTGTTTTCTTTGTCGATTACGGAAACAAAAGCATAGCTGAGAAAACCAACGTCGTGTTCATTCCCCGAGACTCTGCCGATTTGTTGTACACGCCCATGCAAGCTGTCCGATGTCGCCTTGCTTCAGTGTCCAAGGAGGAGCTCCACACCGAAGTCAAAGAATGGCTCGACGGAACAATCCTCAACAAACAGCTGAAAGTTGTCATCGACGGAAAGAATGAAGACGGTTCGTTCGATGTAACGATGTTCGACGGAGACACCGACATCAACGAGAAGGCAAAGGAGCTGATTCTGAGTCTCGCACCCAATCAGAGAACAGATGTGAGTTTTGAGAATATGAGCGAAATTAAAAAAGGAAAGAGCCCGACGAAAGTCTGTCATCAGGGGGAGGGGGACGGGGAGAGGGACAGAGGCGGAGAGAGAGAGAGACAGAGAGACAGAGACAGAGAGAGAGAGAGACAGGGACAGAGAGAGGGAGACAGACAGACAGACAGAGACAGAGAGACAGAGAGACAGAGAGACAGACACAGAGACAGAGAGACAGAGAGACAGAGAGAGAGACAGAGAGACAGAGAGACAGACACAGACACAGAGACAGAGAGACAGAGAGAGAGACAGAGAGACAGAGAGAGACAGAAACAGAGAGACAGAGACAGACACAGAGAGAGGGAGAGAGAGAGAGACAGACAGAGACAGAGAGAGGGACAGAGAGACAGACACAGACACAGACACAGAGACAGAGACAGAGACAGAGACAGAGAGACGGAGAGAGAGACAGAGAGAGGGAGAGAGACAGAGACAGAGAGACAGACACAGACACAGACACAGAGACAGAGACAGAGAGACAGAGAGAGAGACAGAGAGAGGAAGAGAGACAGAGACGGAGAGACAGAGACAGACACAGAGACAGAGACAGAGAGACAGAGAGACAGAGAGAGACAGAGACAGAGAGAGGGAGAGAGAGAGACAGACAGAGACAGAGACAGAGACAGACACAGAGACAGAGACAGAGAGAGAGACAGAGAGAGGGAGAGAGAGAGACAGACAGAGACAGAGACAGAGAGAGGGAGGGAGAGAGAGACAGAGAGACAGACAGAGAGACAGAGAGAGAAACAGAGACAGAGACAGAGACAGAGAGAGAGAGAGAGAGAGAGAGAGAGAGAGAGAGAGAGAGAGAGAGAGAGAGAGAGAGAGAGAGACTACAGAGTGGAAGAAGTTGCAGTTCACAGGGTGGCCACTAAAGGTTGGCTCCAAAGGCAAGTCAATCCCCATAGAATTGGAGGGAGAAAGGGAGGGAGAGAGAGAGGGAGAGAGAGAGAGAGAGAGAGAGCGACTACCCTACACTACCCACTGCTCACAAAATGCTCTCAAAATGAAAAGTGAAAAATTGATATTCAGGATAAAAACATACTTGTAAAGTTAAGTTTTGAAAAAGATTAATTAAAGCAGTGAATTATGTACTTATGAATAGATGTTCTGAGGCTGACAATACAGAAAATATCTGTTGCAGTACCACAAGTGACCACTGGGATAAGAAAAATGACTGTAAGGCTGAGGGGAGGTGCTGTATCCTGGACATCCACGATTCCATGTGGTCCAAATGGTTATTTATTGCAGTCCTGCAAGGGCCACACCCCCAGCCCACCACACGGTGACATCATCCTTTCAATGGCAACACAAAACCTTCCTTTAAAAAGGTGCAGTGTGTACGATTTTGGTCTTTTTTTTTGTTGTCATTTCTAAAAATATTACAAAACAAGAACATACTGACATTTTCATGCATTTATAATCACGTAAATGTTGTATTTCTTTCCATTACCCTAAAATGACTCCATTAATGTATATTTACATAAGTGTGTGTGTGTGGGGGGGGGGGGGGGTAGAC
>JAFBJT010012226.1:0-17677 GCA_016785325.1 Chascanopsetta lugubris | reverse complement strand
TCCGCCCCCTCTGGGTCCTCTCTCCTCCTGAAACATCTCATTGTTGCCTCTCCAAGATGCTGAACCTCTAAACCAGATCACCCCCGGCTATGAGTGTGTACGAGTGTGCGTCAGAGGTTCTCACTCTGGACATGCCTGTACAGCACCCCCTCCCCCCCCCCCCCCCCCCCAGGTTATATTGTGTTATTACTATGGTTTTCTTCATAAGTCATCCTGCACTCCATGTAGATCAGGGTTGTCAAACATACGGCCCGCGGGCCAAAACCAGGACACCAGAGTGTCCAATACAGCCCACCAGATGACTTTGCAAATTTGAAAATCAAACAAATCAACAATAACTAGTGCATAAAATATGTATAATGTAGAAATATAAAAGAAGAAACATGTGAAATATGTAAAAAAAAAACACTATGTGAATAAAACATGTACATTGAAAATATAAAAACTTGCATATATGCATAAAAATAGTGTAATGGCTTTTAGCAACAGAATCTGTAAGATTGTATCTATATATCAGAATTTCAGTAATGTGTCGCCATACATAATTCATCTTATTGCTCATATGCACAACAGCAATGCTGCAATAGTGATTATACGTCACATTGCAGTTGTGCTGCCATTGTCATCATTTGTACATTGTTGTGTTGAATCTCCTCTCGTGTGTCTTTACCTTTTGTTTCCACAGAGGACGAACTGTGGTGAGGGAGAGGATGCTACTGAAGCTACAGCTGATTAATGTTGACAGACAGAGAAAGAGCAGCTGGATTTGCACAGGGGATAACATCAAAGCCAGGTATAGTGGCTTTAATATCTTAGCATTTGTCCCATCTTGTATTCTATACATAAAGAATATTTGCACTATAGTGGCTGTAATGTCAGAATACATTTGCATCTGTTGCAAGATCCACTTTAAGGACTTTTAATTGCACATTTGGACTTCCTGAGACATGTGGGTGATCTGCAGAGGAGGGAGTCTCAGGAGAGAGAGAGGTAGGGAGAGAGAGAGGGGGAGAGAGACAGAGACAGAGACAGAGAGAGGGATGGTGTTGGCAGGTATGAAATGAGAGTAACTTGAAAAGGAAAGTGAGAAATTGCAGTGGGAGCAGGAGGACGAGGGTGTGATGATGATGGAGATGACACGGAAAGATGAAACAGAGGTGTCATGATATCTCTGTCCCTCAGACGAATTGGATTCAGAGGATTCTAAATATAATTTGGAAACAATATGTGTCGCTGAATTTTGTCAGGATCCGGAGATCAAGAGAAAGTTGATGGTGAAAGCAACACAGGATTTATTAATGTCAATCATCTTTTTGATATACAGCCTATGACATCATGTAGTTCTATTTTGTGTTGTCTATATTCACCTTTAAATGAATGTTTCTCTGGATGCAGCCCCTAATTCATATACGCATTTCAGATGTCACCGCTTATTATTTACAAATGGTTATGTCCAGACTCCTGCCCCTTTGCAGTGCAGGCTGGGAACAGCACCAACCATGACCTCCATATTCATTTCATCAGTAGAGGCATTTAAAGTTTTCAGTCAAATTGTTTGGATTTGTTTACAAAAAAGAGGGGATGAAAATGATTGAATGAGTTCTAATATTTACAAACTGAAACCTGAACCTGTAGAGGGCGCTGTGTTGCACCTCCATGTTTATTACAGTATCCCATATTGGACAAACCAAACATCTTTAGAATTGTAATGTTAACTGGAAGCTCCTTCGCTTTCTTCTACATGCTTAGTAGTTCAGCTGCAACATGCAATTACACCACTAGATATCACTAAATCCCGTAAAATGTGAAATGATCTCTTTAGTATTTTGAACAGCATGTGTCCTTGCACTTCAGATACTGTGGTGAAACACTGACACCTCGTGGTGAAGGCTGTGATGGTGCACCCTCGCCACCCTGCTCCCTCGACAGTAGGTGGAGACAGTGAGTGGTTACTGTGCATGAGTCATGTGGAATGACAGTGCTGGAAATGGATGGGCTGGGCATTCCAGTGATGGAATGCATTTTAATATTCATTAAAAAATAATTTTAAATAAATAAAGCCTGTATGAAAATATAAATATAAAAATAAAGCCCGTAACACGAATAAAACATTTTATGATGTGATTTACAACCCTAAAAATCAGAGGGTTGTGTGAGACGTAAAGGGTAAAGAGATGAGAACCAAGGTCATGACGTAACTGTAACAATGCTGAGTGGGTGTTTGGTCTGGCCCGCCTGCTCGGGAGTCCTTCCTCACTGAGGCCTCTGCAGAGGACACGGACCAATCAGCTTTCTTCATCCCTCCCTGTCCTCCGCCTCATCTCTGTGTGGCTCCCATTTCTCCTCAGACGCGCCTTAGTCCTCCGCAGTGCAGCTCGCTGGAACCAGAACACCAGGGGAGGACACAGACGTTTGATTCCCCAAGCTGCTGCATCATCCCAGGTAAGGTCCCTGTCGGGTGGAGGGGGAGTGTGGTGCCCCGGCTGCAGCTCAGAGAAGACAGGGTCAGATCTGCAGGACGTAGAGCGAGAGCATGTAGATTTGCAGGGTGACGCAACAGAACGTTCCTTGAGTTCAAGAAATGGTCGCTTTTGATTTGACGTTCCAAGGCTCTGGGTGCTGATCCGTGCAGAACGGACACCAGATGACATTGGGATGACATGAGGAGTAGTAATAAAAAAAACAGGAAAAGTCAGCGTCATGTTTCACTTTGAAATATGCTGAGTCATCACACGTGACTACAGCTCAGCCCCCCTCCAAGTTCTTGAAGCATATTTTGAACATGCAGAAAGGATCAGAGCACCTTTTCTGCGTATTTGTTTGTTTGTTTTTTGGTACATTTTCTTTATTTTCAATCCCTTCTGATGACTTAACTCAGTGGTTCTGGGTTCAGGACCCACCATCATCCTTTCATGACAGGCCTCGACCCAAATAGAGAGAAATTATCAACTTCAACTCGAATGTATTTAATGAAACGATGGAGCAGTTTGGGCGGCCATTATCATTACAGGGCAAGAAAACTCCTTCGAAATAAAAGCACAAGATCTTTTTACTTTCTTTTTTTTCCCAGTCAAAAGTCCACTGAAAATAGGTCCATAACCCTTTTTTGGGGTCATGACCCACCAGTTAAGAATCACTGACTGACCCAAAACACCTGCCCAGAAATCCAGTGTTATCACTGCGCAGCCATTTGTTGTTTGTATCCGACTTTGAACTGTGATGTGACCTCTTGTTCCTCCCACAGATGGATGCCAGCTCTGCCATCATGCTCCAGCCTCTGATTGTGTGCACAGTGCTGGGAGGTGAGGCCCCTGCTCGGGTGTCCAAAGACCTAGAACACCAGAAATGAAATATGTCCCCGTCACACCTAATCCCCCCGGTGTCCTTCCCTGTCCTGTCCCAGTGCTGCTGATCCCAGCAGAGAGCCAGCTGATCTCCGTGTGCATCGAGGACGACCGCGACCTGAGGGTGGACTGCAACATCGAGCTCAAGCCCAACGTGATCAGCAGCTACGAGTTCTCCTGGTCCACTGGCTCCAAAGAGTCCCTCATCAACACCAACGTGTCCGGCTCCTCGGCAGAGAAGCGCTTCGAGGATAAGAGCTACGTGTCGGAGCTGGGGCAGCACGGCTACCGGCTGACCTTGAGCGGCTTCACCGACACGCTCCCACACAACACCACCTACATGTGCAAGATCTCCGGGGTGGTGGCCAGCGTCACCATGGAGGCAGGTGGGTGGTGCGGCCGCGGGCGTGGGAGTAGGCCGAGGGGGAGCTTCTTGGTCCTAAACTTTGTTTTGGTTCCTCCTTCTGCAGATCAGCTGGTGCCATGTTCGGCCGTGAGTGTGTTTGTGAAGAGCTCCTGCTCCTGGATCGTCTGCCTGCTGCTGCTCTTCTATCACACTCAGATCTACAAGTAGTAACACTAATGCGCACACGTAACCGGGAGGCCTTAACCACCTCTCTGCCTCCTGTAGCGTCACACTAACATCATCCATCTATGGAAATAATGCTCTTCTCTAATCCCCCCTGCCAGGCCACCCGAAATACTATCACACCGTTTCCTCTTTAAGATGACTCAGCAGAAATGGTTCGCTTCGAGCAGCCGGAAACGCACTGAGAGAGTTTGAAATGTAAAACCTGTGGAATAAATGTTTCTTTGTAAGCTGCAGCTTTTGTTTTCAATAAAGAATATTTACTTTTAAATGTCAGACTCACTGTGAATTCAATTTGCATCAACTGAGCTCAACATTTTAACAACAGGGTGCAATAGGATTTTATCAGTTATATATAGCTGAGTCATGAATGTGTGTACATGTGTTATAAAACCAACATGGGTGAATTATGTTGTAGAAATATCATAAATAGACATGCAACTTCAGTCAATTATGCTATGATGATCATGACAATATTCATTATTATTCATATTATTTTGCTCTAATGTTATCCCATTTTTTACATTTGTATTTTTTTCTAAATATAAACATTTGGAAGAACTTCAAATGACTGTTAGTGATTCTGTGACCACAGACCTCTAAGGCAAAAGGTGAACTGACTTTGATTCCACATTAACATCAGAAGCATACTGGTATATACTGACAGGCCTCGAGGTGTCAGTCACTGGGCAGATTTGATGTGTAAATGGTTGTAAATCAATTAGAAAGCCCCATATTATGTGATGAGTGTAAATGTACCATCATCACTGTACAGATATTTGAATCGCAGAAAGTAGTTTGCCTTCTTGTTTGTCCCTCAGTGCTCTCCGTAGCTTCTGACACAACAAAGATGGCCGCTGTCTCTGGCAGCAATAAAGTAGCAGAGATATCTAAAGCTGAGTATCTGAAACGGTATTTATCTCCGGATGAAGACGCGAAGAAGTCAAAAGGAAAGATTAAGAAGAAGCGACGGAAGGTTCCGGGCAGGGGGTGAGTCCACGGGGACGTTTTGAACAAACCGTTTCCTGGCGACGTCTCTGTGTGTGAAGCTAATTCAACATGGCTGCGCTCTCCATCACCAACTGGCTGAAAATGTGCGACCTAACTTAGTTTAATTTGTTTTATTTCAGACTGAAAATAGTGGACGATGATGTTGACTGGAAACAGATGGCGACAGAGGAGCAGGAGGCTGAAGAGGACGAGGAGGAGGAGGCTCCGGTGGTGAGTTCACCCGCAGCTAACGTTAGCTAGCATGTTAGCCTGTCCACTTATTTACATTGTGTACTAGTTTTACGTACCTCCGGGGTCAGACAAGTCATGCTACTGTTTTTATAAGCTAACAATTTAAAGCATAGAAAACTGCTATTATTATTGTAATTGGTTATTATTAATTGTTGAATTTAAATGGTATTTATTTTTTATTTATCATGTATACATGACATTTCTACATCATTATAGTAATTTATTAATTAAGAAATACTTTACTAATTATTTGTCTTTTCTTTAAACCCCAAATACTGAGTCTTAAAAATGTAAGGGTTGGATACACATACGCACACATACATTGAAGTACTTCAGTAAAGTCACAACCTATTATTGTTGTTATTATCTTTAGTAGTAATAATAATCACAACAATAATAACTTATACATTATAAGTTATTTAAATCATTCAATCCTGTCATATGCAACACTTACATTTTAAATACGTTTTTGAGTTTTAGTGACATCAGGTGGTCAAGTATCATAATTGCAGCTGAATACACCTCACCCATCTCTGATAGGTGTGAGAAACTGTGGTAGACCTTAGTGATCCTTAAAACTCAAAACACTCTTTAGTTTGTTCAATTTAGGCCACTATAAAAATATGACCTTTATTCTGCTCTAATACAAAGAAAGGCACTGTGTCAATATTACCATGAAATAATTAGTTCGATAAAATCTATTCTGTTAGATATTGTATGGTTATTTATGTGCCCCTCTTTAATTATATCTTCTCTCCTCAGATTGCTGAGGTGATTGATGATCGTCCGGATGAGGTCAAACAAATGGAGGCTTTCCGAACCAGCAACAGATGGAAAGTTATTGGAGGTAATTTCTATTTATAAAGTATGTCTAGAGAATAGTAGGCGATGTAGTCAAGATCACTGATTGTATTTTGAATGCCCTCTGTTTGCAGCTGATGAAGATGAAAACAATGGTCAGCATGACTCACCAGAGCTGTCGTCAGATAAAAGGAGACATGACTCTCCGGACGCCTCACCTCCCAGGAGAAGCCGCCATGACTCTCCGGACGCCTCACCTCCCAGGAGAAGCCGCCATGACTCTCCGAACGCCTCACCTCCCAGGAGAAGCCGCCATGACTCTCCGGATGCGTCTCCTCCCAGGAGAAGCCGCCATGACTCTCCGGACGGATCACCTCCCAGAAGAAGCTGCCATGACTCTCCACATGTATCACCTCCGAGGAGAAGCCGCCATGACTTTCCGGACATGTGTCCTCCCAGAAAAGGATGCCCAGACTCTCCGGACATGTCGCCTCCAAGGAGAAGCCGCCATGTCTCTCCGGACTTGTCTTCTTCTCGTCAGCATTCAGGGAAATCTGGGAAGGTACAAAGTAAAGGTGAGAAGTCGTCTTCAAATGTGAATCTAATCTGACATCGGAGTAGCCTGAAGATTCTCCAAAGTCGATGTATGTGCTAAATGTAGATTCACGTCTTTTTTAAATGCTCGTTTTGTTGGTTATTTGGATGATTTTGAAGTTATTTAAACACATATTCAATATTTCTCTTTCAGATTCATCCCCCTCTCGTGGAAAATCCAGTAAAAAAACAGATCCTCATCGTTCACCACAGACAAAGAGAACTCAGAACAGACATGACTCCGACTCGGACCAGTCTCCTCCGCGCAGAAAGGCCATAAAGAGAGAAGCTTCAGATTCTGACCAGTCGCCACCCAGGAGGCGTCCGAAGAGTCAGAAGGACTCCGATGATGATCTGTCTCCTCCTCGTCGGCCGGGCCAGTCACAGGTGAGGAAAATGTGTTAGAGTGTAGATGAATGTAAAATAAGTTTTCTATCTCAGATTTCTGTGTTGACAGTTTATTTTTGTCTCAGGGGCCGAGGATGCTCTCTGGTGGAAAGGCTGGTCTGGTTTCTGTTGATGATTTGAAGAAAGAGCAGGAGGAGAGTCGGCGCAGAGACAGAAACAATAAGCCTCTAGAAGGTAAAGCATGATTACTGCAAACACACACTCGAACACCAAGATGGGCAATTATTTTTCCAGAAGACCACCACATGAGAATCTCAGATTGCGGATCGGGCCACTGCATAACAGTGCGTGTGTCTCTGTGTGCGCAGATTGGGGGGGGTGGCGAACTGTTGACACGGGTGGGATGATGATGGTGGCGCTAAGACTGTGGTGTAAAGCGCTTTGAGGTTACAATTTCATTTTATTTCCTTTTCCTGCTGTAAATAGATGAATCACGTAATGCTCAGACCGTTTTCCGAGACAAGAGTGGCAGAAAGAGGGATTTGGAATCGGAGAGAGAAGAGCAACGGAAGAAAGGCGAAGAAAAGGCAGCAAAGGATGAGAAATACGCTCAGTGGGGGAGAGGGTGAGTTTACAACCCTTTTTCTTTCATTAGAGAAAAACACCGATGGTGGATGTGTTATGTTTGTGTAATTAATCATGAGTCATTGTGTCTCTGAAGGTTGGCCCAGGGCCAGATGCATCAGCAGAAGCTGGAAGATGCAGTTCACGAAGCCCAGAAGCCGCTTGCACGTCACCGTGACGACGAGGACCTGGATCGAATGTTGAGGGAGCAGGAGAGGGAAGGAGATCCGATGGCTGCGATGCTCAGACGGAAGAAAGCAAAGACGACAAAGTCGGACAAACCTCTGTACAAAGGACCCGCACCTCCTCCAAATAGATTCAATATTCCACCTGGATATCGATGGGATGGAGTTAACAGGTACTTTGTGTGTTTGTGGAAGATTATAATAATATCACCACCTCTTTAAGCTATTCTCCTACTTTTAATTGTGTTCTAACCACTAGTTTGGCCTCTACCTTGTCACAGATGCGGTGATTTGTAAGTGCATTAAATCAAATCTGGTCTGATTCACACAGTTAATGTCAGAATGCCTTTGTGTCTTGCAGGTCAAATGGTTTTGAGCAGAAACGCTACACGAGAATCGCAGATAAAAAAGCTGTTCAGGAGGCGGCATACAAGTGGAGCGTGGAGGACATGTAACTGAAATCCAGCAATGACTGATGAGGAGCTCCTGGACTCTACTGTGAAACATACTCGGTTCGAATTTATGTCAATCTGAAAACAACAGCTCATTAGAATCTGTTAGAGACAGAAATATTTTTTCACTGCTCCAGAGTTGTCAGGTGTTGTGCGTCAGACTTATCATGGAAAATTGTACATAACAAAGAGGTGATGGCATCTATTTGATTTTGTTCAAATCAAGTGTGGAGCAAATAACTGTGTTTTCACTGCTTTATTAAAATGTTTTGTATAAATTGTTGTGCTGGAGTTTTTTAAGTTTTCAATTGTTGCAAAGTATTGAATGCTCAGATTTTCCATAAAAGGTTGTACAGTATAATTTTAGTGTGTGTAACATCTACATGCCCTGGATGAGGAGTACTTTAAAAAAAACCCAAAACAATTTCAAATCACATTTACTTTATGTATATACTTTAAGGTCAGAGCACAGATTTTGGTGAAAATGCCAGCATATTATGTCATGTTATTTCTTAGTTGTTTTTTTAAACAATACTGAACAATGTAGATTAAAGGTGCAGTGTGAAAGAATTAGTGAAATCTAGCAGTGCAATGACCCCCACTTGCCCTTTCATGCATGTAGCGGAATGTTAGTAGCATTAAGTTTTTATGAAAACAAAAGGTTTATAGTTTGTCCATTCTGGGCAATGGTAAAAACATGGTGGACCTGTAGCTGATTTAAAATGTTATATTAAGGCGTACGCCAAGGGAGTGTAAATAATTCAGATATCTGGAGCACATGTCATGATTGTTTCATTTTCAGTTTATATTTTAAATGGAAATATTTCGTATATATCCTGCATCTTTATAAAGTGACTCTACATAAAAGGAATTCAAGACTTTAAGTTCAAAAGGGTCATTTGGGATAATGTTTTGTTTGTTAGTACTTTGATTATTAATTAACTGAAAATACTACAGATTAAAATGATCACAGAGACTTCGTACCCGCCCTCTGACAGAATCTATTAAGTAGGAACCTTTACAATATAACTGATGGGGTCTCTTGTGTCACTCCGGAGTGTTTTTTGAGGACGGACGCTCGGTCAACTCCATCCTGTGGGTAACCAACCAACGTTCTGCTCGGAACGTGTGGGTGTAAAGACAGACTCTTGTGGCTTCACTTTGGGAAAATGGCGGACTGGAGCCCTATAGCGACGGCATACGACCCGCTCAAAGCCGGCAGCATCGACGGGACGGACGTGGAACCGCATGACCGGGCGGTGTGGAGGGCGATGGGCGCGCGCTACAAGCCCAATAAGGGTGCCGTCGGAGACCCGCTGCTCACGCTCTTCGTGGCCCGTCTCAACCCCCTGACCACCGAGGAGAAGCTGCACCGAGTGTTCTCCGAGTACGGAGACATCCAGCGGCTCCGGCTGGTCCGGGACATCGTCACGGGATTCTCCAAAAGATACGCCTTCATCGAGTACAAGGAGCAGCGGGCCGTGGCCCGGGCCCGACGCGACGCCAACAAACTGGTGGTGGACCAACAGGAAGTCCTCGTGGACTACGAGCTGGAGAGGACCGTGAAAGGCTGGGTCCCCAGGAGACTCGGGGGCGGGCTGGGAGGGAAGAAGGAGTCCGGGCAGCTGCGGTTCGGGGGCAGGGACAGGCCCTTCCGGAAACCCATCAGCCTCGGGATGGGCTGGGGGCAGGAATGGGGGGACGATGGTGGAGGTGGTGGTGCTAGCAGAGACTGGGACAGACGCGGTGGGAGAGACAGAGACAACCGGGACCGACACCGAGAGGATGAGCGGGGCAGCAGGGAGAGGAGAGGGGACCGGGACAGAGGCAGGGAGGGGGATGAGCGGAAGTACAGGGACCGGAGCAGGCACCGGGACAGGCGGTGACATTTGAATATAACTCACCTGGTTCCACCGGAAGCGGGGACAGATGATCATAAACACAGTGCAGCTCCTCTGATGGACACACGAGAAGCCTAGAAGACAATGAATGATGAGGCCTGTGGTCTGCACGTGCAACTAAACCTGTCATAATCTAAAGTACCTGCTTGTCAGGTTGATCACGTGACGTTTTGTAAGAGGGTTCAGCTTCTGTTCTGAAGGTCCCGGAAGCTGCTGAACAGGAAGTGGAGCTTCTCTGTTTAATGTGCCTCAACCATGAAAAGGTTCGGGGAAATTGAACTTCTGTATCACTAACTGTCAACACAAGGAGAGTATCCCCTCTTCGTATCTCGATAGATTGGATATGTTTGCTCTTTTGCATTTATTTCTATGTGAAATCTGACTTATGGAGTTGCATTTTGTGTCAGTGCAGAAAACAATCATCACTCACATGTAGTTAACAAATAAATGATGAGACTGAATTTTTTTGTTTTTTGTTCTTTAAATAACCAAAACACATGAAATGAAAAAAAGGGTTTTTTCCCTGGTAGTTTTTCCTTACTCTTGTTGAGGTTCTAAGGACAGAGGATGTTACCCACCCTGTGAAGCCCTGTGAGACAAACTGTGATTTGTAAATGCGGGCTATATAAATAAACTTTGATTGATTGATTGAAATCATGACCAGATCATGGATTGTCTATACAGGTGAATGACAGCTTCTGTTCATAGTGAACCCAAATCTGTATGATTGCCCTCTCGTGGCCGGGAGACTATCTGCCAAACTAAAACATCATTAATACATGTATACATTTTCCCTCAAGTTTAATTATTGTCATTTCGGGTCATTTTAATATGACACTGGTCTGTGTGCAGGTGTTTGTTTTCTGATGGGAGGCATGATTGACAGCTGAGGCTGAGCTGTGATTGTGTTAACCTCGACTCCCATGATTTCTACTAGTCTGAGATCCAAATGTCTTGGAAATCACAAGATAGAAGCAGTTTCATGGTTCAGATGAGAAGTGCATCTGATGTGTTATGAAGTCTTGGTGCAGCTGTTAGTCAGATAACGTTTCAGCTGTGACTCATCCAGAGGATTGTTTTCTCTCCAGCTGATCAGGGACACGTCTCAACTCATCAGTTCCAAACTCTGAGGGTCTGAGATCATTGTTAAGTCTTATCCAGTGGCTCCCGCACTGGGTAAGCACGTCATCCTTCCATCCGCTCCTCAGAATGACCTCACTGCCGGGACATTCATGACTATGGTGTTACAGAAATAAGAGCTTGAGCTCAGACGGACTGATTTCTCAGAAATCATGCGATTCTGTGTTTTTCTCCATCTGACTGGGATTAAATAAACAGAATTCCAGAGAGGTGAGACAATAACACACATTCACTAATATCTTTTTCATTGCCTTATGAGATGCTGTTTATTGCTGCGCAGGGTATTTCAGGGTACAGTCATATCCAACCAAAGATGAATAAACAGTCTGATGAGTGGTGGATCCATGTCCAATGTGTCAAAGTCTATTTTCCAGCAGCCTTGATTAATGGACTGGACGAGGCCGTGTCCAGTCTGCTGTCAGTCCTCAGCTTCACGATGCGCCAGCTTGGGTAAGTCTCTTTCTGAACCGTGTTGAAGTCGATCCTGCAAAGTGAAGCGAAACGAACACACCGGTGAGCTGCTGAAGCTAAGGTGGATGGATGTGACAGCTTCCTTACAGTGACGCCAAATCCGTTTGACTGCCCTCTAGTGGCCCGGGAGGATGTATACCAAACTTTTTTTTTAAAAGTCCTAAATGCATGTTGTTTACATTTCTCTCAATCTGGATTATTGTCATTTATGTGTGTAGACTTCACCGTGGCGTTGAGTGAACACTCTCCCACCTGAAGGCCGGGTTGATGCCGATGTTGTCCGGCTGAGGACATGCAGGCGTTCGCCGCCTG
Organism: Chascanopsetta lugubris; assembly: GCA_016785325.1. Lineage (NCBI taxonomy): Eukaryota > Metazoa > Chordata > Actinopteri > Pleuronectiformes > Bothidae > Chascanopsetta > Chascanopsetta lugubris. The sequence continues at coordinate 5,674 of JAFBJT010012226.1, read as the reverse complement.
CGGCATGATGACGACGACGGTGGAGGGAAATCTTTCTGATACTGAGACTTCATCTCTGCTGACACCTCCTCTCCTGCTTCCCCGTCCCTGCTGCTACTGCTGCTGTTTCCTCTTCCTGTTTGTCTGGAGGATGTGGAATGAGAGGGGCGGGGCTCCTGCTGTGCGCTCGCTGCAATACGGCTTCCTGAAGGTAATCATGAACTTGTTAAGTTTCACTGGAGACCCAAAAAATCAACTGTCACATGGAAAGTTAAACTAGTTTCTTTCAAAACTATTAATTATTATTTTCTTTAAGTGGAAGTACATTATGTAGTATTTTGCACCATCTGGTGGTGAAATTGCATGATGCAGCTAAGTAACGCTTCTCACCTTCCCCATTCTAAATGTATGGAGAACACACAGAAGCCTTCATTTATTATTTAAATTTAGAAGTTTGTCCATTCTGGGACACTGTAAAGAACACGGTTGAGCAATATGGCGGCTTCCACAGAGAGGACTTGCCCCTGATTTGATAGGATAAGACAGGACCCATTCTTGATGTAAAAATTCAGGGCTCATTCAGTATAATAGTTTCAACATTCAGGTAATAATACACTTATATTCCATTTCTGTGGCATAAACTGGAATAATTCCACCAAAGATTGTACACACTGGACCTTTAATATTTACTTTTCAAATTTAACCCATATCCAACCACTATTATTGTATTTGACTTTAGGTTTAAATCAGATGTAGGGACAACTTGAATAACAACCACTTGCCCTCATATGAACCATTCTCCAAAACACCCTCATACATACATCCACAACAAACTGTGACATGTCTGCTGTCAACACCGCATCATCATCATCATCATCATCATCATCACATCCACTTTGCAGCTTATCTTCAAACACATGAGTTTACTCTGCGGGCTCAGATAAGACCTTTGCCTCTGTCTCGTTGTGGGAGGGGCCTGGAGCAGAAGGCCTCCTGTGACGTGGTCTCCATCTTAGCAGGAGCGTCCGGGTAGAGGAGGAGGCCTAAAGGGGTGGAGTCAGGATGTAAAAGAGAGAGAGATTTAAATAAAGGTAATCTCTTTTTCTTTTCAACTCAACTTGAAAATTGCACTATTTTAACTGATAATATAATGTTTATTTATACATGAAATCTAGATTAAAAATGTTCTTTTTAATATAACCATGAATCTATTCTCTACATATTGAACCAGTTAGAGATTATTGCAGCTTCCAATGTATAATGTAAAATATATAATGATATATGTTGTAAGATTAATCCCTGTCCATATGTTTAATACATATAAAGTGTAAGATGTATGCAATATATGCCTGAAGAAGAAAGTGTATATTGACATGTATTGTCAAATATACATTACCCATTTCAATGTATTCAAATGGTATTATATTGCATTATAATTTTCAATACATGCATAAATATATGAATGACAGACAAATAAATATAAAGACAACACAATCATACAAGCAATATAAAGTTGTTTACCTGCCACTGTGGGCAGCTCCCCTCTGTACGGCCGACAACGCAGGAGAAAGTCATGGCGATGTGGCTGCCGTGGGTCTGAGTTCTCTATGAACATTTTGTCTCTGGCCTCCCGGAGGTTGAGGGTTCGATGGCATCAATCTCTAAAGTCCAGGAGGTTGCTGCATTTCTAACTGCAGAAAGATATGATGAAGAAAGTTGTTGCTATTAGACTTCTTCACTTTCCCTATACTTTGTGTGAGGCAGTGTATAGTTTGTTTACTTGCGTCGTCATGGCGTCCTATTATTCTGCAGTGACTGGCTGGTACAGTGGCAACCAACTGAGACAATGAGGCAGCCGGACCACCAACAGAGAGCTGGAGCTTGTTTCATGTAAAGGGAATATGATCCAGTATTAAGGGGAATTAACCACATTGGCTCCAGGGGGTTCCATGGTAACTCGGCATCACTGATGTACAGTGGTGAAGTGATTGAAGTTGGAAAACATGTCCTTTCTCTGGTTGCCCCGAAGCGCTTGGCCGGCGCTCAGTAATGCGCTTCCTGGTTTCCAGCTGGCACAGGCCCCTGTTCTATTCCTCTCCTGTTTGAGCCTGTAGCCTCTCAGCAGGGAACCTTATACTCATGAAATTAGGTGGGGCGGGGCAATGGGGGGGGGGGGGGCTAGGGGGGGGGGGGGTGACATAATGTCAAACCTTATCTGCTGCATACTTGCACAGTTGTGTTTGCTGTGCAGTTTGTACAGTGACGGCCGGCTGATAAAAAGATTAGAACCGAAGTTCATACGTTATCTTCTACAAACAAAGTCATTCACAGCTCTGGGTTATTGAAATACTGCAGCACCTCACCCTCGCACCATAGATAGATTAGCAGTGTAGTGGCAGTAGGTGGTCCTGTCAATGGAGGCAGCCATGTTGCAGGTGAAGGGTGATAATCGTACACACTGCCCCTTTAACCTACACCTTTAAAATGTTGAGTCTCATCAGGATCATTAGGGAGACCTTGGTCCCAATGAACTGTACTGGTCCTGGTAAGGTCAGTGATCAGATACATGGTATATGTTCATGTTCAGTACAGTGTGTATTTACATATTAAACTGGGGATAAATTGCATGTATGTACACACACATATAGCAAGTCTACATATATGATCACCCTGATGTTTATAGTATTCACAAATACATAAGGACATGCAGTGGATATTTGTATGCACACATATACTACGAATTCATAAACGTCTTTACAAATACAATATATGGAAACATTGGTGTTAGTGCTTCTGCTGTTGATAGTGTCACAGTCCTTAACATGCACATAAAGACATTTTTATTATTTGTTAATTAACTGCATATATGTTGAACAGGGGTGTCAAAAATAATGTGAATGTCTAAAAAGGTTTTCTGATACTGCTTTTTTTTTGCAGCAGAACTTTGCAGTGTTTTTAGGTCTTTATGCGAGGATTTTACTGGCGCCGCTCACTTGGGATTAAACCGGGCTGTATGTGGCCCCTGAACTAAAATGACCCCTGATGTAGACATGCATGCAGTAAATGTGAATCTGTGTATGGAGAGAATGATGTTATCTGTGCTACACACTCGACAGTGTGTAAGAATATAATTATTGATATTATTTGTTAAAGGTGCAGTGTGTACAATTTCGGTCATTTTTTGTCACTTCTATCAAAAGAAAGAGAATTACACAATTATACATTCATACATTTTTCAAATGCATAATCACCCCAATGCATGATCAGCCTAAAATCAGACCTTTCATGTATATTTACACCAAGAGTGGGTCCAACCTGTGGAGGGCCACCATGTTTTTACAGTAGCCCAGAGTGGACATACAACACATTATTTGCACTTAAATGACAACTGAAGGCTACCATAGTTTCTCCTGCAAGCTCGAATGGAGAGGGTGAGGGGATGGATACAATATGCAGCTTCACCACTAGATATCACCAAATCTTACACACTGCACCTTTAATAAACAGCATACTTGTGAATATTGACATATACGTGAGTCCTTATATGGAGAGGTTGTTATTGTTGTTCTGATGACTAATGACTTTTTTGTTTGTAATTATAGGCTAACTTGATATATCAGGCGCCAGCAGGAGTCTCCCGTTCCCATAGTAACAGGGTTAAGTGGGAGCCTTCTGTGAGCAGCTCTCGCAGCGGCTCAGCCTGAGCGGACAGCTGCTGTACGAGGACCGGACCAGGCCGGAGCTGCTTTCCGTCTGACGACTGGCGGAGTTTCACGAGTGGACCCAAGTTTCCCAAGAGCCACAGTGGAAGTTACATGTTCATATTTTCATTTAAAAAAAGCGGAGTGGAGCTTCGTCGTGTGTGTAGCTTTTTAAGCTAGCCCCTGTTCCTGTGTCCGGAAGTTCAGAGAGAGAGAGGGGGGGGGGGGGGAGCGAGAGACTGGAGCGGCATGAAGACGAGGAGCTGGGACTAACTTCTCAGTGAAACTTCCACGGGGCAGAGGACAGAAGCAGCGTGACTGTTTCCACTCTACACACCCGCTTTCTCTCCGTGTGTTTGTGTGTGATACACGAGACATGGGTCTGCCGACGCTGGAGTTCAGCGACTCTTTCCTGGACAGTCCGGAGTTCAGGGAGCGTCTGCAGTGCCATGAGATCGAGCTGGAGAGAACCAACAGGTTTATCAAAGACCTGATCAAAGATGGAAACATGCTCATATCTGCCCTCAGAAGTAAGTACACACTACAGCAGGTTGGCTGTTATATCAAATACGTGCTTTATTTAAGTGTTTGATAAGAGAGAGAGGCCCCAAGGACACCAGAGAGAAGTGTTGTGTCTATTACATTGTTGTTGATAGTCTGTCACACTGACCTGAGTGTCACTCTCTCTCTCTCTCACACACACACACACCCACTCTCAGTGTTATGTATAGGCCATTGTGTCCAGACCATAATACAAAAACATTCGTTCTGCTGCCATTGCTTCATAAAACACTGTTTACCAAACTCCAATCACCACTACTTAGTCATTTACATCACAAACTTTACCTTAATACTCTATACTCCATAAACTATAATAGTTTAAAATGAGTTGGGTTGCCAGGTTGTGGGAAATCCCCACACATTGTGCCTTTTAAATGATCAAAAATATCCTCTTAATTCCTCCACAACCACTTTGAAGTTCAGTTTCTAACTAAATCAGGACTAAGGTTTTATCAGTTAGTAGATTTTAATAATGAGCAATGTTGTTCATGCACTGATAGTGTTCTGGTGCCATTGTCTCCTGAAGTAAACTGGATGGTTTAAATCCCAACTGTAGTTGTCAATCATCACTAATGGCCACTGCATAGATCATTGTGTTCATATAATGATACAAAAACATTTATCTCACTGTTAAGAAAGTTGTAATTAACTGTAACAGATCATTCAAACTGGAACAAACGGTATCACTCATTTATTATCATTCCATAAAATGATCATTGGGTTGCCATGTTGTTGAAAATCCCTGCCCAGAATGTACAAATGGACTGTTCTGAAAAGTAGTAACAGCTGTAGAGATTTCGTCTTCACCTGCAGACCAGGCTCCTCCCACTTGTTCTGTGTCTCTTTTGATCAGGACACACCTTTGCTTTGTGGCCGTCTGTGGTTTCTTTGACTCACCTGGTTTCTTTGACTCACCTTTGCTCACACACATGATGCTGTGTCACTACACAGGAGTGCTGACTCCTCCATACAGTACACACAGCACCGGCCCGTCGATCAGCAGCTCCGCAAGGAGTATGATGTCACCATGATGCTGGCCTGTTATTATTCATGATAGGTTATCACGCATTACCTTTAGCCAATGGAATGTTTGTTGTCATTGGATCATGTTTTTGAAATCTGGTGTTTTATCATCTCACGTGTTTGTGTTGTGAAGGGGATTTTGTAAATTAGGTCCAACAACAAAGTCATAAAAATAAGTGAGATGTTTACGTTTTGTTGCTGTCTGACCACATACTGCTGTCAATAACAAACACCCACAGCACAGCATGTGCACTGCTTTACACAGGATGGTGTAACACTATGTCACATTTTAAAGGTACAGTGTGTAAGATTGAATGGCATCTTGTTGTGTAGTTTCAGCAAAATAACCTTTACGACTATCTTGGTGTAATTTGTATTATCTCATATATATATATATATATATATATATA
>JAFBJT010012213.1:0-18065 GCA_016785325.1 Chascanopsetta lugubris | reverse complement strand
CTGTGTCACTACAAGTGAAATGACTCCGCAGTTAAAATGGCTCGTCAAACTGGAGTGAGCGCTGTAAAATGAGTTGTTTTCCTGTGCGCGTGTGTGTGTGTGTGTGTGTAATGGCAGCTTTTGTCTGAATCTGTGATCCTGCCTCTCTGTTATTTAAGGAGAACAAGTTTGACTTTTGATAGGATGGAACCACCGAGGCCTGAAACGTAAAGAACGAGATTAAAGGTGCAGTGCGTCAGATTTGGTGACATCAAAAGATGTTTAGTATGTCCACTTATACTACTTTAAAACAGGAGGAATGGCTCCTTATTGAATCCATGCCCCAAAGAATTAAGGCAGTTCTGAGGGCAAACCGGAGGGACGATGAATTATAGACCTCATAGACTGTTTTTGAAAAGATCTGCACACAACATACAGGACACTGAAAGGTTTTTGAAAGGTGTGCTGTGGAACTGTTTCAGCAGAACTCACTGATTGACACTGAACTAATTGTATTAATTAGTTTTACACAGATATGTTGCAAATGTTAGGTTTAATGGACCAAAATTCAAAAGGAGTGCAGGACATAGCTGCTTGTTGTGAATTGTTATGTATTAATTGCGAGCGCTTGCACTATGAAGTGGGCACGCATACAGTATGTGTAGGTTTCCGGCAGGTTTTTGGCAGAGAAAAGGAGCTGCTCAGTTTCCTCACTACAAGTGTTTGTATGGAGAGGGAGCCTGGTTGCAGGCTGCCTCTTCTCCAACGAAACATTCGGCCAGAAACATCATGAAAACTGGCAACAACAGCGGGTAAATTGCAGTCTGTGCATGAGAAAAAAAAATGGGTCTGCCCCAGAAATCTGCACAACAAAGACAAGGAGGATCCCTGTGAATAACTCCCTCCTGTCTTCCGACCCACCGCTGATACGACTGCAACTTCACTTTCCATGAAATCGCTAAGAATCATCAAGTCCTCCGTTCTGCATAATCAAACAGAACCAGAATACAAATGTGACCTAAATTTATATTAACACTGTCGGCTATGTGAGAACAGTTGCCCATGCTGGACCATTAAATAATTAATCAGCCATAGATGGTGGAATATTTCAGTCTGTACGTGTCGAGGCTAAATCCAGTTTTTATAGCAGCCCTGTGTTGTTTTACTCTCTCTTATTTGCTCGTATCTTTTTTCCCCTCTGTGTCTTATTTCTTTGTATTTAATGCACGGCACAGGAGGGAAATTCTTAATTTTGTTGCATTTACAAATGTGCAGTGGCAATAGAGAATTGCTGTTCAAATAAACATGGACTACACAGTTTATGTACCTCTTTGGTTATGAACTGTATGTTTTTTTAGATAGTACTCGTTTAAATGGAGTGTGCAGGAGAAAACTAAGTTGCAAGTTGCAGCTGAGCCCATGGATGTGGAGTCAACCTACTCTAAGCCTCAGTGGAAGCAATTGGATATGTAATTCCACATTCCAATATACTGAAATCAATAATTCATAGTACATTATAAACTCAAACATTATTCTCCATTTCTGCCGATAGATCATTTAAACCTTAAACTTACAAACTGTACCTTTAATGACTTCAAGGAATGTTTTGGGAATGGCTGCGTTACTTCCTAGGGTGTGTGACGTTAGCCAGAGCGAGCCAAAACAACAGCAATTTAACAATGTTATCACTCAAAAGTCTGAAAAATAAAACAGCTGCATGTTCCCAACATACGATTTTCAGTTTTATGCTTCACATTAAAAGCATTCAAATAAATTCTTACTCTGATATTTACTTTTAGTCATTTTAGTTCAGCAGTGACGGAAAGGAAACAATCGTTGAGTACTTCTCGATTCATCCGTTTCATTTCTTTATGTATATGAAACGATACACAATACATAAGAAAAGAAGATACACAATAAAAGAAGCTGGATGACAGTCCCTCTCGGTAGGTACATTCTAAGGGACTGACTTGATAGCGCTGGTATCAGATTGATGTCTGTAGGTCGAATGCTCATCACTGTAAGATGCACTTTGAGGTGTAATTCTTAGACGCCGACAGACATGATTAGATTTGATATGTCCGAAAGGAATTGCAAATCTCATCTACAATTATTCAGACCTTGACAATGATAACAAGGCGACGAAGAAACAGGAGCAGCAGGGAGATGTTTGACTTCACCACGGCATGACTCAGCACGCAATGCTGATTGTGGAAACGTTGGATCTGTTACACTATCCACGAGAGGGCTGCGACTTCGTCGTCACCTCCGAGGCATAAGGAAAGTGGGAGGAGGATGCTCCAACCACAAAAGTAAAGAAGCGATAGACAGCAATGTTGAAATAGTGATGACGCTCTAACCACACCAGGAGAGTGTAACAGTCTGCTTCCATCCCAAACCATTTTTCTGAACCTCCTCGAAAACTCCCAAAGATGACAGGATTACTCATGCCCCCCCCCAAATTAAAGAGTGTGGGAGTGTGTGAGTGTGCATATGTATACATGTGTCACTGTGTCGGAGTTCTGTCTCCGATGATCCACATCCCACACATGCGCTACACGACGGCACCACGCAACAGCAGTCAGATTCTCCCATATGTACATTGCATATTAATAATGCATCCGTGGCTGCAGATATAAAAATCCAGCACCAAGCCACGAGGCACTGTTGTAAAATGAATTTCCTTATCACTTCTGTCACCCATGGTAATGCTGCTATCATTAGGTTGGCGTAGCAACACAGTAACAATCACATAACCCATATAAACTGTTCTCATAATCACGACCTAAAATACATAAGACCCACACTCTGGATCATAGGCTTGAGAGAGAGAGCACACATCATGAGCATCAAACCCACATAATCACCCTGAATCACTTCACATAATAGCGGGCAACTGGTGAGAAGAGAATGTCTCATTTCTTTTCAAACTATTGTAACAGCCCAATTGCTCATTGGCATTAAACTTTTATCTGTAAAAGTAGTCTGTATCCATCACCTCATCCTCACCCTTCCGAGCATGAGGGAGAACTTTACGGTAAAGACTTCAGTTGTCATTAAAACTTATAAGATATTTAGTGCGCCCACACTGGGCTACTGAAAAAACATGGTGGCCCCCGTGGAGAGGACCCACTCCTCAAGTAAATATACATGAATGGGCTCATTTAAGGAGTATGGAAAAAAAATAAAACATTTAGGTGATTACAAATTCCTGAAAATGTTGGTAAGTTATCGTTTGGTACTATTCTTAGAAGTGACAAAAATGACCCAAGTCTTTCACACTGCACCTTGAAATAAGATGACACAAATTTAAACATTATGCGCAAATCCTTCAAATCTCTAATATCCATCAAGCAGAACAAAACGTGTTGTCATTGGACACGACAGGTTTCCTTTAAAGGCCTTCACGATAGTAACGGACAGTTCTCATGTCATGTAAATAGATTGCCTCTCGTCCCTGGCGAGACCTTCTGGTGTACGACTGAATTCATTGCACAACTTAGCACCAGCCCCGTGATAACACCCCGTCCCTTTTAGAGAAGTGTCATTACACAGGCCTCGGAAGTCAGACCACTCCACCTGGGTCCTTGTCTGCTAAAAAAGCCCCCACTGGGAGAATAGAGTGAAAATCCTTTTCAATTTTCAAAACAGTGTCCATATAAATAAAAGATAAACAATGGATGAAAAAAGGATAAAGAAGTTAAGAAAGTTGTCCTCTTGGCTGTGCAGTGAGAAGATTAAACGGACCTATGGATTTGTCTGCCAGGGAATAAATGGGGGAGTCGTTCTTTCGAAGTGAGGGGTGGAGGCTCATATCGCCAATAGAGCACTGACAACAACACAAAGTCAATCAAAATCAAACGAAGGTCACAGAAATACACCTGCATTGCTTCTCAAACACTGGTGTCACTGTTGATTGGTCAGATTCCCACATGGTGATCGGGGATAAACTCAAGAGTGACAACCCTCTTTCGGGACATGAGTTGAATGCAGGTCAGACACTCCTCTGGTCTTCCTCTTGTGCGATTTGACCACTCACAGAGGGGGTGGCCCATGGGTGATGACAAAAAAGGGGTGGTGGGTAGTGTCATACATTTTTTATCACGGCAGCAGAGGTATTAAAATTAGCAGCAGAGATCCAAACGCTGAGAGAGAGAGAGAGAGAGAGAGAGATTGCTAGTTACTTTGAATCTCCGATAGGAAGTGACATTTGCGCTTCAACCAGTTGAACCGAGCTCAGGTCTTTTGACACGACAGTCGTCTTGGACGACCTCTCTGCTGTTGACGTTGTACCTTGCACTTTGGTGGCTGCTGTTCCGAGATGCTGCTAATTCAATTCCCTTAATCCATTTAGGGACATTCTCACTCGAGTAGCTGATCTCACAGTGTGGCAAACCCTCAACCTGAGAGAGTGAACTGAAGACTTGGTACAACATGTTTCCACTTCCCTTCTAGTCTCAGGACCAACAATCAAAGTTTTGTTTCAGCAACAGGTATTTATGACACTGCTGCCAATCACAAGGGTGGTCACCTGGATTCTCTGGCTTCATTTTTGGGGAGTTGCGGTGTCAACATTTTATTTTTGACTTTTTATGAAGCAATCAGCTGCAGTTCAATGCTGAAGTGAATCGTTGAGAGCTTGCGGGTATGTTCCACGGCTATTGCAGCCTCCGGGATAATGACAGCAGGCACCCTTCTTGGAAAATAGACTTTATCTGACGATGACAAAATGTGATACACGTCCACACTTCCCTTTGCTTGACAACGGCAGCACATTTCTCTTTCTGTACATTGTTAAACAAAGTGCCCCATGGTGCAATCAGTGTGGGATGGATGGATGGCCGGATGGGACATAAACCCTTATCCGTGCAAATGTTTCTGCAACGGATCAGCCGACTGTGAGATATCAAGAATGAAATCCTCCAACTGAGAATTACACACTAAACCAATCCAGCCATATAGAAAATGGAACATATGACCTTTCAAAGTTAAAGTGTCTTTACCTACTGGGCTCAGAGTGTGTTAAATAGCAGTATCACCTTCAGTGGAACAGCGTCAAGGCCAATTTCCCACTATTTTTGTCTCTCCTCCATGCTTTGCTGCATTCTTCCCCATTTATTTTCCTGCTGAGTGGGCGCCTCGGCAAAAAACATGCTCTGATAATTCCATGTCTTGTCTCGGCCTCAACGGAAATCCCATTTACCTGTCAGCCCTGAGAGTCTGCAATAGTTCCTTTGTGCTCCTCTTTGTGATAAAGACTCCCATCAGGGGACTGGCCTTTGCTTTGATAGATAGAGGTGGGGAAGGTGAGGAGGAACCATGGGAGGCGGGGGGGAAGGGGGGGGGGAACCAGGGGGGGGGGGGGGGGGGGTTGAAAGTCAAATTGAATTCGGATCAGGAAAGAAAAAAAAAAAAGATATATACTAAGAGAAAGGCGAGGGGAGTCCCTTAAAATATCACCCTGTATTTTGTCATTTGCTTTGATATGTTCAAGTCGTTTGAGCCATTTTCTCCATAATTGGCGGATCTGATTGATGTACCTTTTTACTATTTAAATGCTAATGGCCTACGCTTATGTGGTCCACAGGATGAAGGCGTAAAAAAGAACAGAAGAAACATTTATCCACATCTAATCACGTTTGATGTTTGAATCCCTCCCTCTGGTCCGTCCACCCTTTCTTTCTCCTCACTCTCTCCATCAACTCCCTTTCATCTCTACGTCACAGATTTGCAGGCAACAAGATTGGATTTACTAATTGCATGCTAAATTTCCATCTTCCGGACACCGACAACTCTCCATTACCTGCAGGAGAAGTCATTTCCCCCCTGACACATTGTCTCAGTTATTTCTCTTTGACACAAACTCCATAGAGCTGTCTCCAGCATTATCTGTGTGGGAGTGGAATGTGCAACGTGTGCGCTCGTGTCAAAGGGCGTTTGTCATTAAAGTGCAGGTCTGGGAAATAATTCATCATGAAACGGTGGCTGTTGATAATTTACACGACAGGGGGATACAGAATGATACAGCCCGGTGAGGCATGTTGCAGCCCCGGCTCCCCATAAATCACTCCCAGCCATCAGTCACAGCACTGTATACACACCCACAACGCCGCCCCCCCCCCCCCCCCCCCCCCCCCCCCCCCCCCCCCCCCCCACCCCACCCCCCTTCCTCCGTCCTCAAGTTACACACACATGCATACACTCAGAGAATCACAGAGAGAGCTGGGGGAATGTAGGAGCCAGCATGTCATCTATCCAGCTATGAACATGCAAGCGTTTTGACCATTTGGTGCCCAACATGGTACCTCATCATCCTGAATTCACCAAGCGATGATCTGTATCCATCTCTGAGTGTAGCAGTGAAGATGTCATACTGCGATCACGAGGGCATGTGGATATTGATCGTTAATTGATCATCACTTTAGTGAGACACATCCCATATTTACTGCGCTCGTAAAAGGAGCAATCTAGGGATCATTTGTGATGCTGTCTTTTTGGATTACTTGACCCTGTTCAGCTCAGGGAAAGAAATACTTTTTGAATAACGCAAGTTGAAGTACTTGTTTACGTGTCGTTTTTGTACTTTGACTCAGTTTGCATTACATGCACCATGGCAGCTTTGACCAGGTAAAACGATGTCTGGAGAAAAGACAATGACGTGCAGTGCAAGATACGAGGCATTTCACTTACAAATGATAGAAACAATAGCTCTGTGCTTAAAGGCGCAGTGTGTAAGATTTCAGTCATTTTTGGCTCTTCTAAAAATATTACAAAAACAATGACAAACTGACTTGTTCATTCATTTATAAATCACCTAAATGTTGTTTTTTTTCTATTACCCTTAAATGAGCCCATTAATAAATAAATAAATAAATGTACAAGAGGAGCGGGTCCAACAATACGCGGGTGATAGAATATGCAACGTCACCTCGAGATGTCCCCAAATCTTACACACTGCACCTTTAATCACATATGCTCAATGCACAAGGAGAAGCCAGGGAAGACAGACAACATGCTGTCCCACAGCATATCATTTGCTAACCCTGTTAGCATTCGTCTCTGCAAAATGACACCCAGTGTAACGCCTCTCACGTGTGTTCTCCTCAGCCAATGGTGCCAATTGCTGGGAGCATCTTCAGTGATAGAACTAGCTCCGTTTCAGCGGCAACAGTGAAGTAATAACTCAGAACTGGAGTCTACACTGATGAAAATGATTTTTTTCAGTGCACAAGAAAACAACTGGTGCTCTCTCATGTGCACTGGCGTGCGCTACAGTCATGTTGGAGCTATCGCTGATGCCAAATCGGAGCTTTTTAGCTGACGGTTGCGTATTTGAGTGTAAACCATCGCTCAGCCAGCTCATGAGCTGCGGCCGTCTCGGTCAGCGAGTAGCATGCCACTGCCACACGTGACACTATTAAGTGCCATTTTTGGAATCAATCCGTGATGGTTAGGTGTTGTGTGTTCACAAGAGGTTCTTACCTGAATTAAAATACCCAGAAATTGGCAAGAGTTTGGTTCAAATCAGTAATTAGTCAACAGGATTACGTTTCTGGCCATATGAGCTGTCACCGGTTGTGGGACTTTAATTACACCCGCACAAGATACAAGTGGCAGAATAATGCTGAACCCAGGCAAGACCTTCATCACCAGCTAAATTGATAAAATGGTAAATGAGGAGGAAGTGTAGGAAAATGCCTTCATGGATATGATCCACTTCACCATTCCCATTCTCTCAAGCATGAACAGATGACGGAGTGGTTCACAAAGGTCTGCATTCACTCATTCTGAGTGGATGCCATCCGGCACGATGCTGCGACGGCCAATCAAATGCACACAACCACAATGACTTCGACGTTCAGAATTTGTCATGATGTTTACATCGCTATTCAAACCGGCCTTCCTGACTTGTGTTTCACACCTCACCAGTATCCAAAACGAGACGGAACGACAAATACAACCCCCGTATTCCCCCTTCAGTGCCTCTTAACCCCTTCTTCGACCTTCCATTGCAGAAGAGGGAGCAAGTAAAACAAAGACAAAATTAGAAAGGGAGATATCGAGAGAGAAAAAGCAGCATTAAGCCTCATCATCAAAACAATGGGGTTAAAGGCTTAGCCATGGCCTCTTATCGAATCCCCAGCAGACTCTAAATGTGCTTTCGAACAGCACAGGATCCTCGCTGATAAAGACAACCGGCAGCAAGAGAGTGGAAAAAAAAGAGTGAGAGATTCGTGGGGAGAGACACCAAGAGTATGCAGGGAGGCATATGGTTTATCTTCGCTTCTAATTAGCGACTGTACGTACAACTCCACCGCCGCGAGCAAATTTGGGAATATCAATGAATATCTCAGCTGCTCGCTTGTTTTTTATTCTCATCTTACACAAACAAAGGGGTTTGGGGGCAAAGAAAAGCAGCAAGTAGGTTGCATCCATCTATCTGTGCATGTGCTAATTTGTCCTTGTTTGTACGCGTGCTGAAGGTAAGGTATAAACCTTGGGAAGGGGAGGAAAAGGAGGGGAGGGGGAGGAAGGGGGGGGGGGGGGGGGGGGGGGTGAAATCTAATTACTGTACTCCATCTAGGAGGAGAGGACAGGCTGAGAGCGCTGCTGGGATTTCTGCTGCTCTGCATGCTTCTTGAAGAACAGCCACCAGTCCCTAACCATGGGAATTCAATCTGCTCTGAAGAGACTTGGATTGTATAAACCTTGGGAAGGGGAGGAAAAGGAGGGGAGGGGGAGGGGGAGGGGGGGTGAAATCTAATTACTGTACTCCATCTAGGAGGAGAGGACAGGCTGAGAGCGCTGCTGGGATTTCTGCTGCTCTGCATGCTTCTTGAAGAACAGCCACCAGTCCCTAACCATGGGAATTCAATCTGCTCTGAAGAGACTTGGATTGTGTGTAAAACCCCCTTCTCTCCACATTCAACATCTTCAGTGGGCAAGCAACCCACAACTCATGCACATCTCTCATCCTCCTCCTCCTCCTCCGTGGTAACTAAGTGCTGACTGAGTCACATTCATACAAACTGGCAAAAGGTAGGGCAATAAAGCCCAGGAGTGCATTATTTACAATGATGACAGAGATGGGAGTGAAACGGAGTCCCCGTAATAAAAGTAATAATGTCCTCCGGGGTGTTTGTGCGATTGTTATTTGCTCACTAGCTTTCTGGTTGTTGTGAGAGCAAAGCTGCTTTCGGTGCACCGCCCTGCACCCCTGAGGTCCTACGGACAATCTCTGGAGGCGGAGCATGTATGAATGAAAATGTTGGATTTACTGCCGACTCTCTCCTGCTATAATTTAGACCAAAACTCTGGAGGCGGTGCATGTGTGAATCCAGCAGGAGATCCTCCACAGGGCTTGAGCGAGTGGGTGAAGTCACAGTGTAAAGGTGAAAATGTGTCTAAAAAGCGACCAGCACAAAATCTCCGCCAGGGATAAAGTACGTACATTGAGATCTAACCATTTAACACACTGGCAACAAAGATGACTGTATATATGAAAAATACAAGATCCGCAAGCTTGTGTTGATTAGGACTGAGGCTAATTGCAAAAAACAACGGAAGAAAATATAAACCGTTTCCATGTCAGGATTTATATATGTCATGCCCCACCTCCCGCTGCTCTTTCCATGCTTACGCCATTTCCTGTCTGAATATTGCAACAGCAGCTGATTCTCTATTTATGGCTGTTGTGAACATGTCTGATCCGTGGACTTCCTGCTACGCTCTGCATGAAAAAAAGGCTTGTGTCTGTAATACCTGCCCCTTTCCAATCCGGTGTTACACTCCCACAACACTGAGACACAAGCGAGAAAGATTTGACATCAACTTGCGTAACTTCACATCACAAACCGTAATAATCACTTACGCAATTAAAAACGGATTTGCGCGATACTTGACTTGCCCGAGAGGGGGTCATCACGTGGAGACAGTGGGTCATTAACATGAGCTGCATTGCTGTCAATGGATCCCAGGGTGGAACTGCTTGCACCGATGAGCCCGAGGAAGACTAATTGGTGTCACACCTTACCCATGTGCTGGTGTGTTGCAGAGATAACACACGGATACTCACTGTGGCAAATTTGATGTGGGAGAAATGCATCGCTGCGTGGCGATTTATATGCTAAAAGGCATACACATGGCGGAAACATGTCGAAAAATAAATGGTTGCGCTCGCAATGAATCGAACGTCTCCCGCCCACACCCACGAAACGACGTAGTGAGAGCAGAGAAAAATAACTCGGGTAGGAAAAATCAATTAAATGTAATTCTTTGTCTGCGGGAGGCGACTGTGCACTCTCGTCTCCCATCGTACGTCAGTGAAGTGGTGGTGGTGAGAGTGAGCAGCAGCAGCAGCAGCAGCAGCAGCAATAACTACCTCACAAACCCCGAGCCGCATCCCAGGCTGCGTCAGTAGGTTAACTGACACCACAGAAAATGACACCTCTGGAGTGGTTGTGGAACCGCAGTCAGTCACACAGAATGGTGTGTGTGTGTGTGTGTGTGTGTGTGTGTGTGTGTGTGTGTGTGTATGTCCTTCCAGCGCCACGACTGATGTGATGCCAGGGAAACATTTGTGTAACATCCAGTGATCCGGTTACAAGGCTGCTTTTCTCTACACTTTGAATTACCCGACAAAGAACGTGGAAAATCATCCAATTTCACTGCTTTGTTCTTGCCAGGCTGCCGTCTCGCTTTGCTCAAGTCAGAACTTGGAGGTGCCAACAAAGAGGAATAATCTGCAAGTGTTTTCATTGTCGTCTCTCTTTTTTCACCAACATCCATGCGTTATTGGGAGAGGGAAACCCTGCTAAGCATTTTCCAGTCTTGCAATAAAGCTCGGTACGTTTTACGGCATGTAATCTTTCGGGAGCTTCATTTGTCTTCCAGGCCGAATGATTTGGAGAGCGGAGCCGCACAAACATAGATGAAGACTTATCCTTGTCAGCTGCTTACGTCTATAAAAATCTTATTAGAAAAATGACGTTCATGGCTCATCTGCGCCGACGCTTAACTTGCCTACGCGGACTTGCATCTTTCTAAGAATAAGCCCGGGATGCAGGAGTGTGTGTATGAGGTTAATGATAGTGCCCTTTACTGTAATGACAGTAATGATCACCAGAGTAAAAGAGCACATCTGGAGGGTAGTAGATCACGGGGTGCAGCGGTGAGGACAGACAGCGGAGGGAGGCGATGCGTGAATAAAGCAATGCAAGGAGGGAGAAAAATGACTATAGCCGATGTATGTTCAGAGGAGACATCATTTACCATGGATGAGAGGAAACACAGCCGCTCAGCGCGCAGACAGGACGACAAACAACACAAATATGTACGCCGTGGATCTGCGCAGTAAATAACATATTCTAGTGTTCTGCCATTCTTCACTCGTTTTGATTGTTTTTCCCTCTAAAGGGCCCACAGTCTCTCCGATGGGATATTTTTAACAGGCGCTCGCTTGCCCTACGGGGAAACTCCTGCCTCATTCGGTCCCTAGTTTTGCAGCAAGAACATAAATAAGAAAATAGTAGAGTAAATATTTGTTGACACGAAAGTTTATCTTTTTATCAAAACTTAATAAAAAGTGACACAAAAAAAAAAGAGTACTTCTTTATGATATTCAGTATCTTGGATGAGCATGTCATTCTCATATGTGCTGAGAAGCCTTGAAGACAGTGGAAGACATTTTGACCGTCTCTGATTGGCTTACAACTGGGACTGTGGCTTATAACCGGGACCTCGGGAACCTAAATTTCATTTGAACTCATGTGTAAATATGTGCTAATTAGGGGTGTAACGATAAATCGTGCCACGATATATCGGGATACAAAAACCTGCAGGTCACATTTGACTTGTCCAGAGGTGCACCGGCAGCGTCTCAACCGGCGCCTGTCACGCGTCAACACGGGGGTGAGAGAGAGAGGGAGAGAGAGAGACATAGAGACAGAGAGAGAGAAAGAGAGTGTGTGTGTGTGGCACACACCCACATACACAGACTCCGCTCCTGTTCAAACTTATTAATCATCATACAATCAATCATCCATACAGTCCCTCTAGCCCAACTAAGGGTGCACACGCAGTTGGTCCCACTTCCGACACCATATGTAGCAGGGTTCAGAGAGAGAGAGAGAGAGAGAGAGAGAGAGAGAGAGAGAGAGAGAGAGAGAGAGAGAGAAAGAGACACACACACACCCAGAGGGAGAGAGAGCCTCTTTGCATTTTGCAAAAAAATCACAAAGTCTCTGAAAATGTAATTAGTGTGTCAGCATATTGAAAAATGAAAAAAATAAACATTTTTTTGCAGCCTGTGACAGATCCACAAATGTTTTTCTATTCTGCTGTAGTTGCAATGAATACACACACACACGCCTGAAAGTTCCATTGACTTCCATTGAATTCAAAATGGCAGCCTCCATAAGAGGCAGGTGTATGTCATTATGTCATGCTCTTTCACAGCTTGATGTTGCTAAAAATCACACTGTCCTTTAAAAAAATATATCGCTATAATATCGTATATCGTTATCGCGACCTCCATATCGTGTATCGTACCGTATCATGAGTGTATCGTTACACCCTTGTGCTAATACGACAATAAGAGTTCCTTGAATCCTTTTAGTATCGATCAAGACAAAGGACAAATTGGTATTTTGACCTGAAGATAGTCAAGAGTGAATTGTCATAAAATGTCATGTGAATTTGTCAAAGCATTGGCACTAAATGGATCCTGAATGAAAATAGAATGAATATGAATGTATAATCCATGGATATTTCACACAAGTAAAGTGCAGTTGAATACAAATCTAAATGTTGCCACAGTCCGTGGGATTCATGAGTTAAAAAGAGAAAAGTGGTGGAGCAACACTTCCCTCCACCATGTGGTGCTGCAGGCATGACTAACAGACTAAAATAATTTTCCAACCATTTGTAGAATGAAACATGGATCAACATATTCATCACAACATGTTCTCTGTCACTGTTCTCACCGCAACCCCACAATTCAGGTTACAGGACAATTTGTTCCTTCAAATTGGGTGCGCGAACCGGAACAGAAGTTGATCCATGTTGGTGGAAAAGGGCAATGAGTCATTTCCTGGCCTGGCAGTGACCCTGGCGATTGCAGTGTATCAGGTGCTGATGTACAGTTGCAGCTCTATCACAGAGTGACACCGAGTGCAGCGGCTCATCACAGAGTCGTTTGCAAGCCTCCGGGACAGATTCCAGGAGATTCCGAGTTCAGATGTGACAGGATCGGCCATCGCTACGATACTCCTTGTTGCAGATGGGGGAGTAAACAATGGGAGGCAGAGAGAGGGGGAGGGGGGAACTAAGAGACAGTATGTATTATTCAAAAATAACTGCTAAGATTCCTTAGATATGCGAGCGACAGAATGATTTTTGTTTAGTCATCAGATTATACTTTGAAATTGTATATATTTAGCTGACCTACTGAGACATACACCGACAAAGCTGTTTGCTATTTAGAACGCCGGCTTTTTCTTGCCGCTTCTACAATTCTACAAGAGACTGTTTCATCAAACACCTGACGCCAAGTGTTGGACCAAGCATGAGACAAGAGTCACTGCTTTTAATCTAATAACAGCCATCTTTCCACATAGGTTACGATGGTGGTCATGCATTATTGGCATGCTGCCCTTTTGAGCTTTTTGAACAAGTCCTCCTTTTGAACCTTACATTGTGTATAAGGTAGACGACAGGTCTTTATTTTCTCCCACTATCTAAAAATTCTGCACAGAAATGGTCATGGAGTGGAGCCATCATCTCACTGGACAAATCCAAATCCAATTGGGAGTGAGTTTCAGTGGTCAGTCATTAAACTTTCCCCCTGTTTTTATGCTATTTAGTGAAATCGGTCGGTGTCCTGTCATGTTGCTGTGAGTACCCCTACCCTTACCTTCCCTTTCAAGCATATGGTAGCCTTCATTTAAAATGATTTGCTATTGTAAACATGGTGATGCAGTGTGGCTGCCTGTGTGAGGACCGACCACCCAAAGTGAATAAAAAGGAAGTTAACGGGGACAACAGGTCATGCATTCAGACGATTGAACATACATTAAAATCCTCCATATCATACTTTCATATCCTATTATTGCCAATGGATCAGTTTCCCCAAATTACAGAATGGTCAGTGAGACAGGTTATACCACCACAATCAGAAACTATCTGCAAGTAAAATCTATTTAACGTTTGATACTGCAGTTGAAACCATGTCCCATTTGCCAACATGGAGGTGTCAACATGAATAACCTGTAATACAGGCAGGATCCAAGAGGCAATCAAACCACTTTGGTTTCACTTTTGTAATTCCCTGCATCATTTTACACAGTCTGCCTGGACTCATAATCAAATTAGTGATATGCACTTACACAGACAGGGGGCAGAACGTGCAGAGAGGAGTCATCTCTAGGTAAAAGTCTGAAAATGATAAAAGCAGTCCATCAAAGTGCAAAAGCACCTGGCTTTTATCAAGAGATGGCACTCTTGGTGGTTTATTGCATGCTTTGCCAAAAGCACATCCACGATTAATTAAGAGAATAACTACAGCTCTTTTAAACTATGATGCTGGTGCAGTGCTGTTGATCTCACCAACGTGGACTTGGGGCACATTCTAAATGCACTCACATTGGCTATGGGCTTTAAGCTGTGGGCTTATATATGTTTAAATCAACCTTTTAGTACCTTCATTCTTTATCTATTCCCATAGAAATGCCAAAGCTTCGGATAACTTTACTGTGATACTGCAGCAAACCATTTCTTATCGAGGGGAGCGGATACGACAGGGAGAAATCAGAAATGTGATGAAATAAATATGAAGGAAATCCCGGAAATCACATCCATTCTCTGGTTGTAACAAGAAGTGCCGTACACTGTACATTTCACACATAGGCCTAAATGTATATGCATACATACATGAGAAATGGTGTCGTGTACGCAGCTTTACAGCCGCAAGCAGCCTATCCGTCTTCAATTATTGAAAACCGTGTCAATGTAAGTGAGTGTAAAGTTCATACAGTACTTGTTAGGTGTGTACTCGGAATTTATAATTGTGTGAACACGAGTGTGAATGAGAAAGGACACTTGCACACGGCATGTTCGCTACATACAACGCACTAACAGGCTCCGCGCCTCCATATAGAAAGCCTGTGCCGATTGCCCTTTAAATCTTTAAACAGTGTTCCCTTAGAGGAGCAATTAATTATGAAGGAAAGGGTCGTCAGACCAAAACGGGCCAACATGGTTAAGTACATGCTGGAATAATGGCTGTATAATGAAATTAATACCATCTCCCGCCAGTCACCTTGATGCATGATTGAGGGGCATGGCGTGATACCTTATGAGAAGTTCCGTCAATCAGCTGTGCACAAATGGCCGTGTGGAGTGATGTGTATATGATTAAGTGTGTGTGTGTGTGTGTGTGTGTGCGCGCGCACGTGCGCGTGCGTGTGTGTGTGCGCGTGCGTGTGTGTGTGTCTGTGCAGCTATCCCCTCCTTATAGACTTATTGTCCTTGTGAGAGTTTCCTGCCTGCTACCCTTGTATCACGCTCATCTAAGCTCACAACAGAGGATTTTAATTATGGAATTATTCCTCTTATAGGACGTCAATGTATTCAGTAATTAAATTATGCCCGCGTTGTTTGTGTGGGTGCCAGAAGCTCCTCCTGTGCGTCTGGCTAATAGCATATTAATCCTTCAGGCTGGGTTCTTAATTCTGCCGTAGGTAGATATGCTTGAAATGAGCAGGTTTAACAGGAAGAGAATTATTAGAGAAAGAGATTCAAGAACACTTCACAGTCACTTAAATTCATAATTGCATTAAAAATACAGCTGACATGTCAGGGTTCAAGATGAGACACCTGCTTGACTTTTCAGACAATAAAACCCATCTATCTTTTTGGTGTCTCCTAATTGCACGGAAAACGAACAAGAAACTCGCGTCAGAGGAGGAAGTACTTGGAAGAAGTGTCATGTTGAAGTGCCCTTGAACAAAATACAGATACGGTCACAGATTTGCCCAGTCACTCTGAAATGAGTCATAGAAATCAGAGGACATGGTCTTTTCTTACCTGCCTTCTTGAACCTGTCCAGCAGGTTTTGTCTGACAGCCATTTGCAAGTTGAAGTAGTCATCCTCCTCCTCGGGGCTCTTTAGATACAGAGGAATATGCTGGAACACCAGGACATGTTTGGGTTTGGGTTCCTGCCCACGGAGACAGATGGGACAGAGGGATGAGGGCGTCGCGAAACTCCAAATTCAATTGATTCGTCATGTGACCAAGGCAGAGAAGCAATTATCTAAACTGCAATGTCCAGACATTGTAAAATAGGACAGCATCTAGCCGAAGTACTTCATGAATAAGACAATTATAGAGTCATTGTCCTACCGTAGAAGAGGAGGCTCTGCTCAGCTGCTCTTCCAGCCACGTCTCCTGGGCCTCCTTCAGCTGAGGACAGCCAGAGGCATCGTGGAACAACTGGGAGTTGAGAACGAGGCAGAGGACGCCGCCCACCTGAGAGGATACAATATGTGGTAGATTTTTTTTCCTATCGATAACAATTTGTACATTTGTACCGTACCTTTACCACCATCCTGACATTTCTGCAACCCTCAATAACGTTATTTTCTTGAACAAATCCACCTACACAGTGATAGTACTATGAGCGGAGAGAACAGGTCTCTGGAGTATAATGGCTCTTTTTTGTGTGCACGTACCTGACAGGAGCAAGAAATAATAGAAGAAGCATCAAATGCATGAATCAGAGAGAGTGAATGAACACTGATATCTTTTTGATAGGGACAATTGTTTCTCTGATGAATTGGTGCACTTCAGATTTTTGATTTGTTCTCACAGACAGCTCGCCGCTACACACAATGCTATCTAATAATTCATAATCAGGCTGTGTGTCTGAATATGCTGCCACTGATAGCCTCTGCTCTTCACCATGAACTGGTGGTCGAGGTGGAATATTTTGTGCTGCTGTGTCAGAGCTGTCACTCTGCACTACATTTGAAGATTTAATTAACCGCCAGTCCAATGTCTGAGGTCATTGGTGAGACGCTGTGGTAGAAAACAGAAAAAGGAGAGAAACTGCATTTTCTCTAAAAGCTATGTACTCTAATACAATGCCTGCAGTTTGTGAAAAGACTGTAACAAAACACTGGCTCCAGAGAGCTGCTTCCATCTTCCTTAATACTGTCAAACATCTGTTCTTTCTAGGAACAGATGACTCAACTTCAACATCTACAACAAAGAGCTGTGAGAGATGCACGGGAGAAAATGACCAATGAAAGAACTCAAGCTTTGTGTAATATTTCATATCATAAACCTTATTAGGTCATGACACCGCTTTTTGTTTTTGCTCCTTTTCTATGGCATTTTGGTTTTTAATTCAGAATTCAAAAGTATAGATTATGACAAAAAAGAAAAAGTAAAAAATATACAGCACCCATAATGCACTGAGCTTTCAAGCCAGTCTCCCAATAGATTCCTGACCTGAGCTTCAGGTATGTTATGAGCTTTAGGGTATTTTCAACAGCTGATTTCAACCAGGATGTTTAGTTTCTGTAAGTCACGTTACCATGTAATTTGGTGAAAATATGTGGTAGAAGTCAGCATAGAATCCATTAAATACTTCTACTTATATGTATAGAATGTAGTATGATTTTTTTCCTCTTAAGAGATGAGACTTTTTTTAAACATTTTTAGTTTTCTCCAGGTATAGTAAATAGATTTTGATCAAAAAAATCAGGCACATTATGGGGAACTAATATCTGTGTATGTAATATCTAGTATGAAGCAGAGATTGAATTGTAAGAGACTGTCAGACCATGGCAGCAGGTGTAAGCTCTTCTACCATCCAGTTTAACATTCACAGTGCCATTCCACTTCCTTTATGTAATGTCTGCAAAGCTAGAGAGTCCAAAGTCCAAGGTAAATGGAACTCCTGTTCCTGGATCAACTTGGAAGATGTCTGGCAAATACTTTCTGACCTGGGACACCTGCAAACAACCTCGCATTTAAAAGACGCTAACATTGCTTACACATGCTGTGAGCAGGTGACCAATCGCG
>JAFBJT010012211.1:0-43142 GCA_016785325.1 Chascanopsetta lugubris | reverse complement strand
ATATATATATATATATATATATGTATATGGAGGGTCATGGATTGTCTCTGAAATCACCCACTCCGCCATTACCACTTCTCACCATATTGGGACTTTAGGACTCAATGTTGTGATCTCATAGGCAAAAAGAAAAAATATTTTCAAGCATTACTCGGATCATTTTCTCTTTAGACACAACCATGCAAATGATGTATGCCGTGTGAAAGATGATAATACGATCCATACTGTAGTTTGAGCCACTCTGTCCTGATGACATGTTTCGCCACGAAGACACAGACATTACAAAAACATAGAATTGGATGTATTCATATTCAAATGATATAATTATTTCCTGATCAAATGTTTAATATATACGTCGATATATAGATTTCAGATAGATAGATAGACAGACTTTGTTGATCCCGGGGAAATTCAGGTGTTCATCATTTATATTTTGCAACATATGCTTGAAGAAGAAAATATAGATTGACAAAACTATTCTTTCTATTTTCAATAAATTAAAATGTACTTTTTAATTTACATACATTTAATTTACATGTCATTTTTAATGACATTATAATCTTTATAACACCTGAAGCACAATGCTTGATGCTATGCTTTGATTGGTTGTACACTGCTTTTCAAAATGCTTATCAGTCAACTATGAGCCCTCACAATAGGTCATAAATAATCATTCCCCACAGCTATAAAAGAAGTCACCTTACTACATAGTGATGAGTGAGTGAGGCAAGAGTGTGTCATGTGCTGGATGTTTGTACACTGAGAGTTGACTGTAACCTTCCATGTTGCTCTCAGTCTTTTCCAGCGTGTTGTTTTCCTTGAATCCCTCTGCCTCGTCACTCTCCTCCTCTCCCCTTCTCCTTCCTCTCCTCTGCTTACAACATCTCACCCTGTCAGAGCCAAGCAAATGCATGAGAGGAGTCATATTATTATATAATATATATCCGTTATTTTGTCTTCTTCTTCAAATAATCAGTGAGATTGCTGCAGTTTGCGCTGACCCGTAAGTGTATGATTTTGGAAGTGGATGGGGGATGTGACCTCTGGGCATCAGGAAGATGGTTCGTAGCAGGTGGATTACATTGCACAAGGTGAGGAAGAGGAAGGACTTGTCCAGAGGCACTCCTCTTTCGTGCAGCAGCTACAGACAGAAAAAAAATGAAAACCATTTCAACTCAGTCTCACACATCGGGCCTTTAAATCTCATTTGTCAGAGTGGCGGCATTGAAAGTGAAACATGCACTTTGGGAACGTACCTTTATGATGAGACAAACTGCAGCAGAGGAATCCATTGCTCCGTTATACGTGATGATGATGGTAGAGCGATAGGACTCAAAGAGGTTGCCTACCTGAAAAGGGAACAGTGTTATTCGCTTCTCATATTCAATGTGAGACACCTGTGGTGTCCCTGCTCTGTGCTTTCTCAGTGATTTTATGAACTGGTTCACACACCTGAGCATTGGTCATGTAGAGCATGGCTCCAGCCACAATGACACATGACCAAGCAGGGTAAAGCAGCACCGCTGTGTCTGTGTGTGGCAGAGACAGCACAGTCAAATACATGGAAACAGAGTTACATCATGTTTGCAAGTCTCTGCTTAACACAAGACCACTACAACAAAGAGGCCTTCTGGAGGTTTGCTTCAAGTCGACTTCAAAATATTCCATGTTTTTTATTTTGTTTCATCAATTTAACTGCTCAATTGCAATGGCTGACTTTATAATAGACTCTTATAGTTATATGAAAAGTTAAATCATGTTTACATTAGAAATGTGTGTTATTGTTATATGTATTAGGATATATATTCTCTATAATTATACAATATATTGTAAAATATACACGAATATATAGTCTATGATTAATTCCTGTTTAATAAATATATAGGAAGTATGGTGCATTCCTGATATTTTGCCACATATGTTTGAAGAAGAAAAGATACTGTATATTGACAGAAATATATTGACATGTGTTGTCACACATGTTTCGATGTTGTGATATATTGGATTAGAATGTCCTGTATGTCAGTATGTTTTTGTTTAAGAGACAACGTACCTGCACTCGAGAGTGTGATGAGTAGTGTGCCAATGGTGAAAAATGATCTGTGGGAAGATCACATCATCATCGGAGGGTTATGATAGGGGGACTTTCTGGTATGATCAAACGATATGCTAACCTGTCCATGCACAATATTTCACGCCAAATGAATGAATGCAACTAGTCCTGTGAAACGCTTGCAATTGTTGACCGGACTGAAAAAGTCCTATATAATACAGGAATTGCCCTTCACCTTCATTCTATCCGGCATCTTCCAGACTATTGACTTCACGATAGATACTAATCATTTATCCTTGAAAAACAAAGTCATCACATGCACCAAACAGTTGTCACAAGTGTACTCACACTGCTATCATCCTGGCTGTTGTGGTTCCATAGCGGTCAAAAATGTATCCAGCTGGAAATCGAGCAGTTGTGGTGGCGATAGAGGCAACTAACATGACCTGAGAGAAGTGTTCATCCTGACCACTGCAATCTTTGAAGTAGAGGTCAAAACAGTCAGGACATCACACTGAAGACATTATTGCATTGCAGAGACGCCAACTGAAGACTCAGGATGTGCTCGGCTAGCCACTCCGCAATACCGCTTTTTGACCACTAGAGTGAGTTGCGAGACTCACTATAATTCTCTGCTTCTCGGTGTGTACAGTGAAGAAACTCTGGTCTGGACTAGTGACAAGGCAATCTGCTGGGAGTCTCCTGTGGTTTGATTTGCAGGTCAGGCCAGTCACCCTTAACTCTGACCACACCTTGACAAACAGTTTACCTCAATGAAATGCCAGAGGAACAGGTTTTACATGATGTGCACTGTATTTCGAAATATCATAAATACACTGCTCTTTAAAAAGTCAGTTTTGGAATATCTGTAAACTTCAAGATTCAAGAAGCGGAGTCGAGGTGTGAGAGTAACAGCGCAAAAATGACTGTTAAGAAACAAAGTGAATCGCAAAGAATAGGATCAGCATGTTTCAACTTGTGATGAACAAGAAAATACAGACTTGTATGAATATGTTATACATAGCAAGATGTGAGTGGCATGCACGTTGTTACGAGTTTGGAGGGTTAGGGTTACTGGCTACATACCTGTGTAGACATGATTATCTTCCTCTCTGGTGGCGTTGGTGCAGTGATCCGCAAAGTATCCCTCCACTTTCAGCACAAACACCAGAGAAGCCCAGCCGTAGGCGATCCCGGTGAAGAACAGACCCTCCACCAGTCCGCTCAGCAGAGTCAGCCAGTGGTGGAGTTTCTCTTGGTTTTGGAGCATGGTGCTGCTGAGTGACCTCTGCCAGGAGCCAGGAGAGTGACGCGCTGCTGTCGACGGGGAAAGAATTTGGTCGGTCGGGATCCCAAGGGTCAGCTGGAGAAGAGCAGCCTGTCGGTCGGGATCGCGCGGCTTTAAACGCTCACAGACTGTAGGCTCCTTATTGGTGAAACTTCAATTTTTCAAATATGAGATCACCGAGACTGTTATCGAGGCTCCGACATTACCGTCCCCGAAATGTCGTCGACGTCAATTGCGGTGTCGCCCCCAGTTCACCATCAACTTCACCTCTTGGAGAAATGCGAACTCGGCATCAGAATACAGTATCCTTTGCCCTCTGTCTCAGCTTAGTTGCAGGGCCACAAAGCTCTTTGGTCTTGGCCCTTACTCTCACCTGACGAACAAAGTCGTTTTTGTCAGGAGAAGTATCCAAGATTCTTCAATGTGGCCATGAATTCCTCTGTGATGTGTCGTGCCCAACTTTCCAGAGTGATGTTGTGTCTCAAAACAGGTTTTGTCATGTCTGAGTCTTTGAGTCAATTTGTTGCTTGATTTCCTCAGGCCATGCTGTGCCGCTCAATCACCATCTCTCGTGACCCGTATCTTGAACTACAGGATTTAATGTCACTTCACCCTTAGTCATTTCTTGAGCCTAGCGGCAACTTCCTCTGCACTTTGCTTTTGACAGTACTTCTGTTTCTACCTCGTTCAGTTTGTTGCAAGTGAGTTTTTTTTTTTCCTTTGAAAGCCTTCTTTAACCCTTGTATGGTGTTTGGGTCAGTGAGACCCTTTTTCATTTTTTATCAAAAGAAAAATGATATGATTCATTCTTTTTTCAAACTCAGATGCACTGGCTGTGGCTCATTTTCTGTGAAGAACAGAACATTTATATCAGAAATAAATTCAGTTCAATATCAGTGAACATACAGGATGTTCGGCTCCACTGGACTCGGGGCTATTTACAGTGTGGAAATTGTCTTTCACTCTGGCTCCTCCTCCCTGGTTCTGCTGTTTGTGTGTGTGTGTGTGTGTGTGTGTGTGTGTGTGTGTGTGTGTGTGTGTGTGTGTGTGTGTGTGTGTGTGTGTGTGTGTGTGTGTGTGTGTGTAGAGTAGTCGTGAGAGTAGTGGGTGCGCTGCCTCCCTATGTTTTACAACCTTTTAACATTAAATAATGTGATTGTGCTAAATCTAAAGGTGCAGTGTGTAGGATTTTGGTCATTCTAAAAATATCACAAAACAATTAAGTTACTTAGCTAAATGTTTTTTTCCCCCCATTACCCTTAAAGGTGCAGTGTGTAAGATATGGTGACATCTAGAGGTGAAGTTACATGTTGCATCCATCACCTCACATGCACTGAGCATGCAGGAGAACCTATGGTCGACTTCAGATGTCATTAAAACTGTTAAGTACGTCCACTCTGGGCTACTGTACAAACATGGCGGCCCCTGTTGAGATGTAAATATACATTGATGGGCTCATTTATACAATTCTACAATATTCATCAATACATTTAGATGATTATAAATACATTGAAACGTCTGTATGAAATTGTGTTGAAATATGTTTTGAAGTAATGCTGAAATCTTACACACTGCACCTTTAAAAGAGCCCATTAAGTTCAATTCAGTTTCTTGACATTGATTTTTGTGTTTGCAGCTGCTTCTCACGTGACCATGTTTCAAACAGGTGAAACACACACTTTCATCAATCTTGTCCTTTTGATGCTCTTCTCTTGGATCCTCTGCAGACTGCGAGACTGTATTGTAATAAACACAAGGTTGCTGCTTAGATTCGCTGAGACTGGCAGGTTGTGGTTTCAGTTTTTGTCATGCAGGATCTTTCGTACTGATGATGTTTTGTTGTTTGTTTCCAAAAAGGGGGTGCAAAAGATATCTCACTTGTTTCTTCACAACTTGTTTGTTCCTACTCAAACAAACCAAACACACACACACACACACACACACACACACACACACACACACACACACACACACACACTCTGGTCACAGGGGTCCAGTCACACACTGACTTTGTTTATTCTGAAAAGCCTCCTTTTCATCCCATTCGTTCGTACTTCATGTCGGTGTGAGTAAAAAGCCTCTTGACCACACTAATTGAAATTGACTGAGCTGAAGACCTCAAAATGACACATCTGTACAATACTGACACCTGCTGGTAAAATGATGGTATTACAACCAAACGCTTCATAATGTGTACAGATCAATGCTCAAGGGTGAAGCGTGTAATCTTATATATCCAACACAAGCAAAATTTGACATTTGACATTTCTTCTTAAAGCTCTGATTGTGAGAGAAAATGATTGACAGGATGGTCAAAGGTGACAGCTGATTGTGATTGCTGTTGCTATCTATATTTGTCGATTCAACAATTAGGGATCTTTTCGTACCAACAACATGTAACTGAATCCTGATTGATGATTGTTCTGTCAGTGTATTTTCCCTGCATTTGTGTTTGGTTAGAATGTCGATCCCATGACTTTGACCTTTGACCTTTGCAGGTTCTGATCCTATGTTCAACATACACATGTTGATAAATCCCTCACACTGTATCTTTATGAACGTGTTGTGATCTGATCACATATAATGAATCAAGTAAGGATTCAGGATATCCTGAGAAAATGTTCTGTGGATATGATTTGAATGGAGATGTGGCAACATTCATTCTATATTTCTGGAGTTAGACAAGGCAAGATCTCCCCTCTGTTTCTTGTACTAAACTCCTTTGTTGAAGGAGTTAGAAGGGCCCACACATTTGTTATGGAAAAGCTGGAACACATTCCCCTGTCATATTGTCGCACTTCTTTCTGAGGATCAGAGAGAAGTGCGACAGTTTTACAGCAGATGCATAAATCTGAATGCTGCAGTGCATGTGACGGAACAGGTTGGATGTCTGCAGCTCTACTACTACTACTACTGCTACTACTACTAGTACAACTACTGGTACTGCCTCTGCAAATACTTCCTTCTTTTCCTCATGTTCTTCTTTGTCATCCTGTTCTAATTTAGTTACAGTGGTGATAATAGAAGTGATGCTGCTCAAGTAAATATGAAAGATGTCTGTGTTATGATGTCATTGAGTGAGAGTGTGAAAACTTCTATCAGGCTTTCACCCTTTTGTGTTTTTCTGCTTTGTATTCGCACTTCCATCAAATGACCACATGGGGGCAGTATCTCCTCAGGTTTTTTTTTTCAAAGGTATCTAGAGATAGTGATTTGTCCACAGAATAATGCAATTATAATACGATGCTGTTGTTGCCTCTGTTGTTTTTGGCTTTGCAGTCACAGGGAAGCTACATGAAATGATTTCAAAATGACTGAACGATCACATATTTTATAAACCATTAATTCGTCAATCAATTATTGTTGCACTGTTCGGGCTCTTTTCCATCCCCCTGCTGTGTAGAATCCAAATATGAGATCATAATAGAATTGAGGTATGATGATATGATGTAGCAGTGGGTGCCCCCTCCTCTCCTCTCCTGCTGTGTCCACCTCCCCTCCTCTCCTCTCCTCTCCTCTCCTCTCCACCCCCAGCGGACAGAGAGGAACAGCAGAGACAAGTGAACATCAAGCCGAGGAGGAGGCACTGGAGGAAGATAGGAAACTGCAGAGGTGGGTGTTTTCTCCGTCCTCTCCCTCAGCCGCGGACTCTGTTTTGCTCCGCTCACGCTGCTGGTCGGCTCCGCCGCCTTTTTGCGGGTGTTTACGTCCGTCTCAGCCCGACTTCTGCTCCTTCTCCCGTGAGCCTGAGGGTCGAGCTGCGGCTCGTGTCATCGGCGGCAGCGGCAGCGGCAGCGGGGCTACTAACGGCGACGGCAGCGGCAGCGGTCGGCTGTAGGCCAGGCCCGAGTCCAGCTCCGCAAACATTTATGGACTTTGAAAAACAGGCGTAACGTTCTCCAGAAACGGTAATGGCCATTTTCTATTTGGTTTCGTGTGGCCGGCTGAGTTGCGTTACACAAAAACATCAACGCCGGAAACGGGAGCGAGTGTGAAACATGGTGAACTTTGTTGTAAACGCAGTGTTAGCATGCTAGCCTAGCTTAGCGCCAGCTAATGTAGCTACCCTGTGTGTATTCCTCTCCTTAGCTTGATGATTTACTCATACAGAGTGAGACTGGGGGTGGCGGGGAGTTTTTCCTCAACTTTTACATGTCGTGTTTATAGTTTATACAATGGTGGCCAAAAACGCAAATTGATCTCACAAGGGAGTCATTGTTTCGCTAATATATTAAATTAGTGCATTATTGGTGTGGTTTGTGGGTGGCTATTACAACATTACTCTCCGAGTGCGGTCGGTTTGCTTGTTTGCTTGTACACACGGAGGTTTGATCCCCCTGTCATTTCCGCCACTTTTCCACATCATGGGGGGTGATCCGCACAGGTGAGGGCACACGGAAGTGACCCGCTCAGCCCGGCGCGTCACACACTTGCTCCCACACCGCAAGCAGGGAGTCAAAGTCCAGCTTCGGTTCTCTCTTTATCAGTCTCCCTTTGTGTGTGTTTCCTGGAACGCCCACTCTCCCTGGACTGTGGTGCGGCACCGCGTCTCTCAGGTGTATCTGCTCACCAGGTTTGGCTGTTAACGCTTATTACCATGTTAAATGTCTGGATCACTTGTGTGTGGTTGGTGCAGGTAAAGCTGTGGCGCGTCTCATCACAGGTGTCTCTCGATGTGGTCAGCCAGGGAGAGACTGGAGAGGGGAGCAGGAATTTGTGTCGGCGGAGCTGTCCGTGACAAAAGCAAGAGAACCTGTTGTGTGGGTCTGGCTGTGTGGGTGTGGTAAGGTGGCAGGCCTGTTTGTTGCTTCAGCCCCATGTTAAAGGGGATTGCAACACCGGCACCATCTCCTCTTACAGTTCTCCTGTGTTGTGATGGTGGGATTTCAGGGCCACTGCTCAGTGTGTCAGTCCTGGTTTCACCGTGCAGTCGTCGTCATGCACAGCGGTTTCCGTGTGCGAGGTTAATGATCGCACTAAAACAACACAGACGTGTCTCGCCAACCCTTCAGAAGCTACCGTGTGAGGCGTTCATTTCTGTTAACACTGTCACCGTGGACTCGGCTAGTGTAAGGTACTAATGTGGGGTGTCGCTGCAGTTGATTGATCAGCGAGGTTCAGGACAGTGTTCACATACTTTGAATATTCTTCTTCAGAAACTCGCTTTGGACATGTCTGCTCTGACCTGCTGGAACAGAGATGGAGGCGATTGTGAGCAAGTTTGGACAGGCTGTGTGCTCCTTAATGTCCCCTCTCTGGGAGACGTAAGAAAGGAGGGACAAAAAAAGATCAGAAGTGGGATATTTCTGTTGCTGCCTAAAAGTTTTCCTTAGTTTTTTTTCTTCTTCTTCCTTTCTGCTCAAGTCCTGCTGCTCAGCCAGTTGTTCTAACCAGGGCTATCATTTGGGAGCCACTGTAATGACGGGCTTTCAGAGCACGCCACGGGTGTGTCCCTCTGACACACAGAAGCTGGGGTTTTCTTCTACTCACTCCTTCCTGTCTGTGCTCTTTCCCTCTCTCTCTCTCTCTCTCCTTCTTTCTGTCCTCATCTCTCCACCCCCTACAGTTCCACCTGCAGCCGTGTTTGTATTTGAACCGTGATCACGTCAGCGCACGGTCCATGTAGGGGGTGTCATGTGAGCTGTGCAGAGACAGTGAAAAATCAAAGTGCACTGATTTCTCTCCCGCGGTGAAGTTGGTCTGTGTAACAGTTACCCTCCCTCAGAACTGGTGGTTAACCTCTTGGAAAAGTTCAGTGCCAGTTTGCCTTTTTATGGTCTTCACTGCAGAAATCTTACCAGCTTCCTTATTGAGAGGTGGCCATGCTCACTTTGGAGTTCACTGGTTGTACATTTTTGACGGCCGTTAAGTTTGAGTTTTTAGCACACTAAGCCATTTTTCCTTTATAGATTGAGTCGCAATCTTCCTGTTTCCCATCTTTTAAAACTGGTCACAGTGTAAGATTGATATGTAGTGTTATGTACTTGTGTGTGAAATGTTCGCATGTCTGTTTTTAGCTGCAGTGTGTCATACTCAACGTCATGAATGTGCTGAAAACTGAGAGGCTCCCTTAACGTGCTGTTTTGCCAAATTAGCACCTTCACTTGAGTGTCAGATTTCCATCAGTGACAATCAGAGCAAATAAAACCTGTCTACTGCATTGTCATGTGACCCAGGAGTGAATGCAGCTTGTGACCATTTTCATAGCAGACAAAGGCCAGTTGAAAGTGGGAGTTAGTGGGTTTTTTGACCAGTGGAAATGGGGCTCCAGAGAACTAAGGGCCCGGTCATACATGCACAAATCCAGCAGTGGCAAACGTTTACCCCCTGTCCATTTGTGGCCTATGTGAAAACCTGCAGCTTGGCTTTGCGCTGAGCTCAACTTTTGTGAACTTTGACCTGTGGCTGTCACCTGCAGTATAATGTGTATGTGGCTTTTGCCCCTGTGCTGTACATTGTAAGAGGTCAGCTTTTTCTAACATGACCAACAAGGGTTTTGTCAAGTGTAAAAGCAGCAGACTTTTTCTTACAAACCTGAATGTGACAGTAAATTAAGTAAGTAATACATCTCTTATGTATTACATAGAAAATGACAGCTTAGATTATAAATTGTACTGTAAATCTGAGAGGGATTTTCCAACATCACCCATATTGCAGGTCAAAGCTATTGCGCTTTTACCTGCAGTGGCAGGATTCACATACAATACATAATTTATTACAAGACAAAGAGCCAAAAGTAAGTGTGATCATTACATGTTATATATGGGCCCATGATGGCCTCTATATTAAAATGATCAAGTTTATAAAACTTGAATTGGGTTCGTAAGTATCAATGAAGTTTTAGATGCCGCTATTTTGTCCATGTTTATATCCGTAAGGTGGATTGGTGTTCATGAATTGGAGCTGTGCTGTAGTCTGTGTAGAGAAGCAGATCATATGCAGCATTATTGAGCCTGCACAGAATCTGATGTTTCATCGAATGTCTCCTCTGATTTCACACCTGGCTTTGATTTGGTCTAGTTCCTCCTCACCCCTGCTTTTAAATCTAAAGTCCTGGGTGGAGCAGCTCTTATTATTTTGCCTTTGTCTTGAGTTAAAGATTCAGTCGTCCACGGACTAGATATAGTATGTTGCCAATAATAAAACAATCTAATGATTTTGATAATCAATATTGCATTATTCAAACAAATAGCGGTATAAACTGGAAGTAGGTCCCCCCCTTAAAACCAGAAGAATTAGAATTAGTGATAGAACGATGATTACATTTACCCGAACCTGAAGGAGACAAACATGTTTTCTTTCAGGACAGTATTGATCATTGTGGCAATACTTTCCGAGAAGTTATCATTTCCATCTCTTTACGTCCAATTTACCACTCAATTCCAACATGAATGAATAATAAGCTGCGTTCATTGAACCACTCGTTTGATACGCTTTTAAAAAAAATATTTGAGATTTGTGGTGTGTCTGGGAGACATTTGTTCATCATGTGAGTTTCATAATCAAGAGGCATTGCACATTTGATTCACTCAGCAAAAAGTGAGACGGCAAAAAACATTCGAGCACTATTTTGATAACACAAAAAAAAAAATCAATGACATTGATCCTCATATTGATACTGAATACACATCAGCTGCCTCCAGCATGTACTTGAAGTCTCTGCTTCATATTTTGCCCTCTCAGCTGCAGCTGGCTGCGCTCTTCCTCACTGACTAAGAATAGTAAGTTGGTGTCCTGTAGATTAGACAGCCGGCCTTGCAGAGGTCCCTCAACAGTCTGTGTGGAGGGGGAGTGTGGGTAGGTGGGTGAGTGTGTGTATGTGTGTGTGTGTGTGTGTGTGTGTGTGTATGAGCATATGCACTCACTGCAGTTAACACACTGCAGGCCACATGGGAGATGGTTGGTGGTATTGTTGGTGGTGGTGGGCTTCACGTTTTCAAGTCAGTAGCACTTGGATGGGGTCCAAGGTTAACACACACACACACACACATACGCTCACATAAACACTCATTCACATGTGCACACGAGCCAAAAGTGCGTGTGACCATTCAAATGAGGCTGAGTCAGCAGAGCATTTGGCCAAGCCACAACAGCATTTTACCATAGCTTCACCTCAGTGTGGGGGTGTGGGTGGGCGTTCAGGCTGGAACAGAATGCCCAATGTCTGCCTGCCACAACTACCGGTGACCTAGTGTCAAGTAATAATACTGGCACATGTGATTATAAGAGAATACTCTGATTTGGTCAGTAGTCACTGCGTGACACATTTGAAATCTGGCTGAGATGTACTTCTGAGTTTTCAGTTTGTATTGGACATGAACACTATGAGTACATCTGTGTGTGTGTGTGTCTGTGTAATGGCTCTGGATGGTAAGTGGTTTAGCCATGTAATTCCTGGGCGATCCCATTAGCAGATACAATTTAGCGCTGCCACAAAATGGACTCACAATAGATTAATGATTAATGCACAGGCATTAAGCGACCAGAGCCCCTTAAAACTCTCTCACTAGCAGCTGCACTTTGCCACATGAATGTCAGTGGCGAGACATGTTTAGCAAGAGATGTTCCTTGGCACCGTCTGTCTGAAGGACACGAGAGAGTCCCCTCGTTCACTCTCAGAAACGTGTTGATGTATTGCCATAGGTGTAAAGAACAGACCTGGCTGTTACATTAATGTGTTGTGTCGTGTCTGTGCTTCATCATCGAGTTGAAATTCATGATCCCTGTCGACAGGTTTGAAGGCTGCAAGCAATATTAATTTCATGGCCGACAGTCATGGACATGCCTGTCCACTCCAGAGTTTTAGAGTATCAAGAACAGTTTGGACATGCTTGTAAACACTCCAGACAAATGTGGCCCCTCCTCCCCTGCCCAGGAAAAACAGTAAGACTTGATGTGTGCACAACACATACTGACAACTAACACTTGAAAAAGCATAAATGTGTTGTAGATATTTCCGAAAGCTAATTTGGCTAACCACAGGCATATACATCTCCAAATGTTGCTGCTTAGAAACGAACACACCCATCAAACATTTCTTGTGGCTCGTTAAAGATGAGTTGGCGGGATTTCTTTTTTATATTTATTCCTTTGCTCTCAGAAAATATTGCTTACCGTCCCTTTATATAGTGCCATTTACATTGATACAACAGGAGTTTAGCCATTCTGTTTGTGGTCACGTGATACGTGCACTCTGGCATGCTCGCATGGATGAGGTATAAAAGTGATACAGAGCTAATTACGATAATGTGGATAGAGATAGTTTTGGTTTGAAAACAAAAACTTAGTTGTAGACTAAGTTATCTTATGTTTAGGTTTCAATTTTCCTCTTAATGCATTGCTTGACGTCTTTCCGTTTAGAGAGCATTATCCACTATAGAACCACTTTGTTGGTCTGTGGTCAACTGCCCTGATTGGGCCAGAGAACGTGACAGCTCCCACTATCCCTTCTCCAGGACTAATGTGTTTGACTGGGAAAGAGGAGATGAGAGCGAAGCAACGAAAGACTGAAGGGCTCCCTTATTAGGACAGCTTCCAAGAGTTGAGACAGGATATGACACGCTAAATCTCAGTGTGGAATGTATGACAATGGCTGTGTCTGAGTTTCGTGTGGCTCATGCATGCTTCCGTCTATAAATGTCTTTAATTTTCCACACAAGTGAAAACAAGGAGTGGTACAACTTCCTCGAAATGCACCCCGGCTCTGTTTTGAGTTTTTAGGGATAAAATCAGTGTCAGCCAAACACACACCTGCCCGCTTTATTTTGTTTCTGACCCACGCACACAATCGCTTGGCCTCCCACAAATGTGGACGGTGACCGAGGCTTAATACAGAAGTCTTTGTTCACGCTGTCAGCCGCGTGTACGCGGATGGAGAGCAGATTTGATCTGGATGAGTCAGTGAACTTTGAAGTAGAAAATGGTTTTTGCCTCGGTTTGGAGATGAGCCACACTCATGTCATCCGGTTATTAGACAGACAGTGCTCGAGTAATCCCCCCCAGATTCCTCATTCTTCCTTCACCAGCATCCCTGCTGAGCAAGTCTAAGGAAAAGCACTTTGTCACTGTCTCAGTTTGTGCTGGTGTGACGTTACCTTATTATCATTCCTGTGTAATTTAGGTTGAGGTCATCTGTGGCATATGTTTTGGCCGCATATCCTTTTACAAGGCCACTTTTCTAATTAAAACCAAACTTTGCTTCTTTTCAATGTTAATGCTGAGTTTTTCCCAGGCACTTTTTTTCCACTTTTCTTAGTGTGCCATTATTTACTGTTATGTGTATCTCATGATGTATTACTTCATCAATGAATAGTCCTGCAAACATTTTTTCAATGAGTTACAGGCTGTTATGTAGAAGTCTATCATCAAATTGATCAAGGCCTTTTTATTTTTCAATTGTCACGTCGTTGGGATGTTGAGCTAATATTTCACAGAATTACTGACCTCATCTTCAAATGTCCAGTCTCTAAAATTTAAGTGGAGTGGATTATAGAAACAATCATGATGTTTTTGTGAGTGTATGCTCTTTTTTTAGTTGCTCAGAACAGAAACTAAACACCTAAAGGTTTTATAACTGAGGGATATCATTGATTCTGCTGTACACCTGGGAGGTCTAAGGGTGAGGTGATGGGTACACAGCAAAGCTGATATAATCAGGCTAATACATTTATTGTGTGCTCTTAAACTAGCTGTGAGTAATTGCCATTACAACATTCTGTGGAAGAAAGAAAAGATTTCCTCTTTATCCTGCAGCTTGATCTTCTGCAAAGTAAAGAAACTGCTTTACATTTTGGTTGGTTGCCTCATTCTACATATTGCTTCTATAATCCTGAATGCAAAATATTAACAGTCACTGACCAGAGATGGTAGCAGCCAGATAAAAATAAAATGTGCTCTCTTGTCACAGTATGGTCTATGCACAGTTATATGGAAGCAATGCAGATGAAATTGCATCTGTAATCTAACTAGAAAGTAAGTATAGTCGTGTGTGTGTGTGTGTGTGTGTGTGTGTGTGCTCTCACACTTCTCTCCCTCCCTGACTTCCTCCACAACCTTTGAATTAAGAAGTGATAACAAGCTCCACACGCTGCAGCTGAAAACTTGGCGC
The DNA here is from genome assembly GCA_016785325.1 of Chascanopsetta lugubris. Taxonomy (NCBI): domain Eukaryota; kingdom Metazoa; phylum Chordata; class Actinopteri; order Pleuronectiformes; family Bothidae; genus Chascanopsetta; species Chascanopsetta lugubris. The sequence goes on along the minus strand of JAFBJT010012211.1, from coordinate 28,694 downwards.
AACCATCTTGAATCTCACTTTTCCTCTATTTTTAACCCCACGTAGCAGAAGGTGAAAAATGAACTGGAAAACTGAGAGTACCTCACTTGCATCCTGGCTCTGCTGACGCTCATCTCACGTTAAATTTAACCTGAATAATCATTTTTTTTAAACGAATCCTCCCATGGCGAGCTATTTCATTGTTCCCGCTGTTCATTTTGCCCAGGTTCTTGCTCTCATTCTGTCTGTAGTCACGTTTTCTCTCTACCTACTACTTTATCTCCTCAGACCTGTTCCCGAGTCCTTCATCTATCTTCCCTTACTTTGTCGCGCTGCGTCAGCTCCTGCTGCTTTTTAACCTCTGCACACCAGCATCATTAGCGCTTCTTCAGTTCGTGTGTTCTCACATCTACACCGTACCAGGGCCTGACTCTAGCATATCTGTGGACTTGGGATTTTCTCTCCTCTCATACATTTACCCATCAAAATGAAATCTTGGTGATGGTTGCTTCTTTGTGTTCTCTCTGGTGTTCATGACCCCGTCCTGTCCTCTGCTCTGCTCTCAGCGTGTGAATGGAGCAGTGTGCGAGTACGGCCTCTCTGCTGGCCTCTGTGCGGGAGCAGGAGAGGCAATTTGAGATGCTCAGCCGAGCTCTGGAGGAGGAGCGCAGGTCGTGCGCCGGCACCCTGCCCCGCCCCCTCCCCAACATGCAGGTAATGAGGAACAACCCCTCCCATGCCCCTCACCTTTCCATGCACACCTCCCATCGAAAATTCCCTCGGAATCACCCCTCCATGATCCGAGTGAGCCCATCTAATTCCATCTCCATTGTCGCTTGCAACCCCTCTTTGTGGACTGGCTGGATGGGGGCAGAACATAGACAACTCCTTTTGTGGCTTTTTACCAGCCTGTATGAAATCCAGTTAATAGTGAAAATCTGACTCAAATAAAAGGACTTCACTACCTTCCAGCACAGCCTTCCCAAGGAGGTCACTTCCACCCTCATTTGCTCCTCACTTCTCAATCAAAACCTTTTCTCCATCATCGGCTCCAGAGAAACCTTCCTTTCGTCCTAAATAATCAGTCTTCTCATCATCATCATCAGCATCATCATCATCATCATCATCATCATCATCATCATCATCATCAGCAGCAGCAGCAGCAGCATCATCATCAGCAGCAGCATCATCATATCTGCCATTCATCAAACCCTACACTGACATTCCTTTGTCTATATCATGGCCTCTCTGTAGGCTCTTGCGTTGCAGAGAAATGTCCGGCTTGAAATGTCATTAGTTATGAACCTGGGCTTTTCCTGAAGGACTGACCTATGAAGTAGCAGTGTGCTGACCAGTAGGACTTAATAAAAACGGCCCATCCACTTCTCTGGTACAAATCCTTCAACGGGAACCAGGATGGGATCAGACCTAGATTCTTGGTCAAGTGTTTGTCTTGGTGTCAATTTCATATCTGCCTAATCCCAGATTTGGCATTCAGATATGGCAAAGTTGTAGGTGGGAGAGAATATTTGTATTGGAAGAGCCCATCTGGATTACTTTTCGTCTTGGACCAATCACGACTGAGGAGGCTTTGGCAGTCTGCAGGTACACTGCAGAGAGCAAAAAAAGGAAGAGCACATAAACCAAATGCATCAACTATCTGCATTGTATTGATGATATAGATTTAGCAAAATGTCGTAATGGACGTAAAACACTGGAGAGTAGAAAGACACTGTTAGACTGTAAATGGTGCATGGAAGATGGAATCTTGACCGGAAGCCCCAGATTATTGTCTGTTGCCCCCAGAGGCTGTCAGACACGAGCTCCTTTTACTCCTTGATTGGCCTACACACCCACTTTATCATGTGTTAGTCAGTTACTGGGTTGAGAGAGTGACCTCAGACAGACATGCACTTACACACCCACGCACTCATTCTTTCGCTTCCTTATTGACATACACGGTCATGCACACACACACACACACACAGACACACACACACACACACGCACACACACACTTTGGCCCTAGGGCAACCTTTGAAACACACTCTTCATCAACAACAGGGCTCTCTTGCTTCCTCACTTTCACTCTGTTGTAAGTGCTTCTCAGTCACCAGCACACATTCCCGTGCCAGGTGTTTCTTGTGGGTGAAAAGGAACAGAAGTAAAGATGGCGTGTTTGTCGTAGTGACAGCAGGAGAGAAATGTAGCTTGTGCGGGTCCTTATCTCCATATGTGTTTACGTAGCCCAGAGGCTTCGGCATGTCTCTGCCTCTCTCCCAGGCAGTGCAGCATGATCTCAGTCATTACTGACAGGTTCCCACATGCTCACATCTGCCTGTCTTTTTCTCCTATTCCCTCTAACCGAGTCCCAATCTGCTCCTAACACTTGGTTCATTCGTTTTGTCTCGGTGACTTGATCTGGGCTGAGTTCTTATCGTGCCTTGTTACTGTCAGGTTATTCCGATTCTATTTTTTATTTTTTTAGAATATTTGGTTGTGTTTCATTTTTGAGTCGGCGGTTAACAGTCCCGTAGCTCGTTGTACCTTTTTTGATCCTGTCAAGCTGAGGAGGTATAACTCTTGGAGTGGCATTACAGATACTAAGAGCTCCCCCTGTGGCTGGAATGGGACGAGCACCACACCCATCACCGCTCTTGGGGAGCCAATACCGGTGGTGACGACACTAGAGAGAAACAGGTTTTATCTCGCTGCTTGTCTCTCATTCATTTCATTACTGACTAATCATGCTTTTATACATTCCATCATCATAGTACACTCATTCCAACCATGTTGAGCATTATGCTTTTGCTGAAACGCACTGCCATGCATAAACCAAAGCACAAACTTGTTGCATATTTTCACCTCGATTTCAGAAAGAATTTGCATACTTGTTTATCTCCTGGGTATGCTGTCATTAGCTTGCTATTGCCATTACAAAGCACAGAAGGAACCATTTAAAGCACTGTTTAATTGTAGTTTTAATGTAACCCAAACTGTCGAAACGAAATTTGAAGATGGCTGCTGCTTCATTTTATTTTTTAATTGATCAAGTTGAAATACTTAAGTGTGTGTTTGTTCCCCTCATATGTTTTACTTTCTTTTGACAGAACGGCCGCATACCTTGTGATGCAGACATAGAGAGGCTGACACTGAACGAGGGTTACATCAACGGGACACATCATGTGAGCCCTCAATTCAATGTTTAATTTTGAACACAACCCACGTTTAGAACATCCTATGTAATACTCCGTCTGTTGTCATTCTGAAACATGTGAATATCTGTGCATGTAGTTCAGGATGGAACCTGGACAGATGGTGCAGGAGACGTTCACAGTGGAGGAGGAACCCCAGGAGTCCCAGCCTGTTGTCTCTGTCGAGACCAATGAAGATGGAACCACTCGGCGCACAGAAACCACAGTAAGTAGTTTATGGATAATGGATGCCTATAGAATGATAACATACAAACGTTTACATTTTGTCCGAAGATTTCACAAGGTTAAATAACCCTTAATTTAATGCGAATCTCTTTTTTTTTTACAGTATCTAAAATCTTTTTCCTTTCTTAAAGGTAAAGAAAGTCGTAAAGACCACTACCACTCGCACAGTCATTCCCTCTGTGTCAGACACACTATCCTTGGATGGCGGGGGATCAGGTGTGGGAGGCTATACCACTCCTATGGACAGGGTGTACAGACCGGCTCCAAGCGGAGGCATGCCTATGGACTACCCCACTCACACAGTGCCCCGAAATTACCACTATGGACCCCCAGGGGGTTATGATGAGTACCGCGGTGGACCTCCGTCTGAGGCCTATGCAAGCCTTAGCAGGGGAGCTCGCATGGATGATCGCTATAGGTACCACGTTTAATAAAATTCAAGTTTGTCTTATCAGAATTCAATCCTCCACAGTGGGGTGGATTCTATGTTTACATTCTAACTGGGCTATTATCTCCTCTTTCTGTTTTATTGTTTCCTTTGTAACCTCTGTCCCCTTCTGTTCCTCAGGCCAGTTCATTCAGACGGATACAGAACTCTGGATCCAAGCTACAGAGCCCCCAGCAGGAACCAGCTGGACCCATATGCTGCGCAACCACAGGTATGTTCAGCTGTCACTGCATCAACCCCCCTGTTACTTTCACTTTTCACTACCAGACCCTAACTCCTGCCGCCATTGTAGGTGGGGCGTATGGGAAGTGCTATGGAGCTTTCCTCTATTCCGAGATTTGTTGCGGAGCCATATGGTCTGGAGGATGATCAGCGCAGCATGGGTTATGATGAGCCTGACTATGGGATGGGACACCCAGTGCACTTCAGCACTATGCCCCGTAACCCCCATGCGTTTCCCCATGGGCCCCCTCGCAGGGCTGGGTAAGTGATGTGTATTTTTGTGATGACTCAACTGTGTTAAAGGGATGACGAATGTTTAAATTCTATATCCCTGCCCTGCTTTAAAGGTCTGTGAGTCATCTCTGACCGTCATCATGATTTTTTCCCCCTTATAGTCCCTGAGATGGGACCATGTAAAGAAAAGGGAAACTACCCTCTCCTATTTTTAGTCTCTGATCAAACATAGATTCAGTATCAGTTCTTAAATTTACTCTCCAGACAGTTTCTCAGTAAACATACACCTCTCTGCTAAATGTGACTGTATGTGTGGTCATTGGTTTACAGCGACTGGTGCATTTAAGGCTGTGAGATGTGTTAAATAGCTGGTTGGCAATCAAATTGTTACAGCTTCGTCTAAAGGGTTACTTGATTTATTCCAACCTGGCGGACAGAAACAACTCAAGTCTGACTGTGTTACTCACTGTCAGATCTGAATTCATGGCAGTCCTGTAAGCACTGACATACACATTTACAGTCTCTGTGGATTAGTCACATTTTACAGGACTGTCATGGCTCAGCATGGTCAACTGACTCCAGGTATTCTGTAGCAAATCTTGAGTTGATGTTTACCCGACTTAAAAACACACTGCAGCAGATAGCTGTATAGCACATCATCTGTAGGTATTATTCTTAAAATATACATCATGATTTTTTTTTGCTTATTAAAAATAATTATAGTAATGCATTTTAAATAATTATCAATAATAACGTGACAATGTAAGTTTCAGGGATGAATCCTTAAAGGCTGTACTTATCTAATCCAAGTTAGCCATAGATCAGTGCTGATATCCAGCCTTAATCCCTCTCGTAAACTATAACAAGACAAGCTTTGTTATCTTGTTTGTCCATTTGTACTGACCAATGTTTTGCTTTATTGGCCAAGTGTTTACACGAGTTCCTTTCTCTCCTCCTCAGGAGTTATGAGGGCACCTTGGATGGCGACATGAGTGGTCCAGGAGACATGTATTACTGGGCCGGGGGAGCACCACTGGCCCAGGGTGAAAGGGGAAGCATGGCATCGTTGGACAGCACTCTGAGGAAAGGTCCTGGTCCCGCTGGTTGGCGCCAGCCAGAACTGCCAGAGGTCATTGCCATGCTCAACTACAGACTAGACCCTGTCAAGAGCAACGCGGCTGCATACCTGCAGCATCTCACCTACAAGAATGATAAAGTAAGCAGGTGCCTTGCAGTATATAACATACAAACAACAACAACTACTTGTTCAGTCAACATTGCCGGTTAAGAATGATCATGGAGATGCTTAAAGAACTGTAGATGAGCTGTACAAATATCATTGTTAGTGCAGGAATATTGAGAGAATGTCTAAAACAATTTCAAACAGGAAGATAAAACTATTACAAGACAAGATGGAGTGTAAATATTTGTCTTTATGCGTTTTTTTAAAGGCTATGTTTAAGGGTCAATTCTTCATTGACAAATTATTCATCTTAAAGAGTTTTTGTGTACATGACAAGCAATAATATGTAAACTGGACTAATCTGACCATACATACATACATACAGCTGACATCCATCCTTTCTCTTACCAGGTGAAAACTGATGTGCGTCGTATGAAAGGCATCCCAGCGCTGGTCTCTATGCTTGACAACCCAAACAAAGAGGTCAGCTTGCTTTTCTTCCCTCTTGGATTCCAGTTTATTCTTGACTTTGTTTTAAGTGTGCTATAATTGGACAAGGTGGAGTAAAAGTGAAGCTTAGGGAATCTCGTAAATGTATTATGTAATACTGAGTGAGTCCACCAGCCTGAGGCCTGTTTTCAGGAAAAGGTGAGCCATGATACTTACACTTAATCTTGAAAGAATGCAAAATGGAAATAAACATTGTGTCTGACTATTCTGGTCTAATCCCAGTGGTCAACATCTGTGCTAAATACAGTTTTCGGCCAAAACATTCAGTGGCTTTTGTTTTTTATGAGTCCTTTTCATATAGTCCAAGTTGCGGTAACTTTTTTGCTGATGTTTGAATTGGCATTACCAGAGAAACCACATCATGCATTCCAGAGTCGGGCAGAGAAGCATCCTAATTTCACATTTCATGCTCTACGGCCAATGACAAGTTTGAAGACTGGCTTGTGTCGTATGACTTGCTGTCTGGGAAAATGGGTCAGACGGCAAGTACTTTTACTGAATGCTTTTCAAGTGGTATCAAAGACTCCGCACATCCTGCTTTGTGTGTGTGTGGGCATGATCCAATGTAAGGTCAAGCTATGAGGGGTGTGGTGTCATCAGAAAATTCTCAAAATTTAATAAAAGGCTTTGGTCATTTGTTTCTCTGACATGGACCAGGGAGAAAATGGGATGTGTGACCCCCACAGAAATATGGGGATATATTTCATTTTTGCAAATGGGTTGACTCTATGTACTTCAGTTACCAAACGACCTTCCTGCCTGTGCAAACCATCCCAAAACTCATGCTGCCCATGACCACAGTCTTCAACCAGAGAGTCATACACCACAGTAGCACAGAGAATCGTCAGAAATTCTAACTCGGATATATATATATATATATATATGTATATATATATATATATGTGTGTGTGTGTATATATATATATATATGTGTATATATATATATATATATATATATTTATTTGCATAAACATTTGCATATTTGCAAGTGTAGCTTGCTCTTGCTGCTTTCAAAGAGTATTAACCCTTGTGTTATGGAACATTTCTTCATTGTAAAAATGTGGCTTGCTAAAGCTCAATTATAGTATTATGACACTTGCCTGGATATCCCCTTCTAGTACCCACATAATGTATTGCCGTCTAATGATTTCAAGGGCCTGCCACTGTTTCCTCCTATTTGCCAAATCCATATACTGAATGTGTCGAAAGTGCACCCAGAGTGGATCTCTCTAATTGCTCATTAAAATGTTGCTGTGTTTTTGCTGCAGGTCCACTATGCAGCCTGCGGTGCACTAAAGAACATCTCTTATGGCAAAGATCCAGACAACAAGATTGCCATCAAGAACTGTGATGGAGTTCCTGCTCTCGTCAGGCTGCTGAGGAAGACGCGTGACCAGGACCTCACTGATACAATCACAGGTTAGAAATACATGTGGTGGATTCATTTGCAGCTCTTGTTACTATTTTTGGTCATTCAGTCATTTTTTGTACTAGTTTGGCTTTTATGTCAATTTTTCACAATAAGAAGACTTCTACAAAAAATGTTTCGGTATAATGTCTCTTGTATAAAGGCTTCCTGCCTCGCTTGGAAGGGATTAGCTAGTCCTACTTATAATACTGTACTCTATATCTGTTGCTTCTCGTAACACTGAAAGTATATGTTGTACATGAAATGCCAGTGAACAATCAATTAATCAATTGATTGTTCACGTATTCGTTTTTACTAATCTGGAGCTTCATAGCAGATTTAATTGACACTTTGCAAATATGCTGCATGACTCAAGTAGGCATTTCTGCATCCTTGAAATTATGTGTTTTTCTTTCAGGGACGCTGTGGAACCTATCATCTCATGATTCAGTAAAAATGGAAATCGTAGACCATGCACTGCATGCCCTCTCTGATGAGGTCATGGTGCCCCATTCGGGCTGGGAGAAGGGGAGCAATGGAGCAGGAGGTGGCGAGGAGAACTGCAAGCCCAGACACCTCGAGTGGGAGACGGCCCTCACCAACACAGCAGGCTGCCTGAGGTACCAGGGGTGGAGGGAGGGAGTTAAGAATGGAGGTATAGGTAGTATCAGAGGGCACATTAGAGCTGTGTGATAAAACGAAATAGGGAAGTATGGAGTGCTGATGAAGACAGAAGAGGAAAGTGGACAGATGCCAGCTCAACAGATTGACGGAGCTGTGGGATGTATACTGTGGGACGAAGGAGGTGGCAGAGCAGAAACACATAGCGGATTGTTTTAATGGAGAGGAAAGAAAGTGTCTGTGTATCCGTTCAATGTGAGGCTTTTTGTGCTGCTAAGAATAACAGTGATGGCAACAGTCAAGCTATGTGTTCAAGTCTTGTTTACCTCATGAATCTTGTATACATTTTGAAACATGATATTATGTGGTGACTGCAGGTCAGCAAGTTTCCAGCACACATTGAATCCATTGCGCTAACAGGGTTCACATGTATAATAAAAACATAATTGACATCACATGAGTAGTGGCACAGTATGAATCACTATACTGTGATAGCATAAATAAGCATGTGGCAATTAATGCTGCATACAGCAAGTTATACCATTATGAGAAGCTCATATATATTTTTGCTCTTTTAGAAAACTGTCAGGACAAATATGAATATGGAAGATCATCACATTCCTACTTCTTCATGGGAAAAACAGCTTCAATATTTGTGTATATAATCAACATTATTATGGATGCCTGTATACAAGTGTGAAATTCTGAATGCAGGTGCATTCAAAAGAATGATGTTCTATGTGTATGTCACTGGCTATGTGACATTGTGCTTGTCTGAGGCCTTTAGTCTGATTACTTCCACATAAAAACCTAGAATTTAAATTGTTTTTTAGGTTGTGCTCATTAAAATTCTCTGAGGTTAAAGGTCAATTTTTAATCAAAAGCGAATGAAATAGTCGCAGTGATGAGGACGAGTAGACGAGTTTACAGGGAGGAGGCGAGCACAGGACAGTAGGGCATTGACATACACAGCGTAAACATTATGTTCCAGCCTCCGGGTCTCTTATCTGTGCATTCCCCTCGGCCACATGGTTAATTACAGCATTCACTCGTGGCCCCACAGAAGTGTGTGTGTGTGTGTGTGAATATCATGGTATTCTTGATGATTTGAAAAGTTTGGTATTTAGGTCTGGACAGCATCATTCAGTCCACAGTCTGACTGGAACCTGTACTGTCAGTGTAGTTCCACTGATTGGTACTGATGATGATGATGGACAAAAATGTAACTTTGTACTGAGAATGCCACAACGGTGTGTTGGTCTTGGCTCAGGAACATGCAGATGTTGCAGTGTGTTCTATATTAACTGGTTGGTTAGTTTTTTGCTCTCTCTTACCCAAACTTTTCATCAACACACTCAATGTTATTACCGATGCCTGCTAAGCACTGCACTGCTCCCTCAGTAATACAAATACTTTCATTGTAATATGAATTCAACTTATAGAGGTTATTTGTGCTCAACCTGTCTGTGATCTAAGGAAACTATTGAAATTTTAGTTTGTATCCAGAACACAGTAAAGCGGTAGGGTAGATGCATATAGAAGGCCTTGAACCCACACATAGAAACCTGGTATAAACATCTGTCCTGAGTTATCTGGTCATTAAGTGTCCACTGTCATACAGGTGGGATACCCAAGTGCGTCTTGTGATCTAATCACAAATACGTATGATCACATCTGTATGCGTCAGAACATTTTTTCTCTTTTTTATGTTAGAACTGTTCACCTCTTCATCATCTCAACATACTTCCTGAACTATTCAGAGTAGTGAAATGAGTGCCCCCCGCTGTAGAGGGGGGTGTGTCCTGTTATTGTCTGAGAGGGAGTTTTTTCAGCTGGAAAACCAGGCCAGTATAAAAGACCAAGGCTTGATATTTAAACTTCATGTTCCTTTTCTTTACTTCTCTTCTGCATCAGTGAATGCAGAATCGGATCTTTCAAGTCGGACTCAATCACAGAGCAAGTTTGAAAATTGGTCCTGCGCTGTAACTTGAACCAAACGTTCTCCGAGGGTGTAATTTTAAGTTGGAGGTCATTCAGACTGATCTCAGTGGGAGTGCTCCAGCATTGTGTTAAGGAATTTGTTTTGTAGTGACTTGTTTATTTCTCCAGCCTAATCCTTTTTTTGTTATACATTCTCCGTTCTCATCCTGTCAACTTTCTCCTTATCGACAGAAATGTGAGTTCGGAGCGAAGTGAGGCCCGAAGAAAGCTGAGGGAGTGTACAGGATTGGTTGATTCGCTCATGTACATTGTCCAATCCCAGATTGATTGTAAAGATGTTGACAATAAGGTTTGTGGATTTATTTGACATGAAATTGTTCAGGCATGTTATTGGTTTCCGTAATCGATGATAAAGTTTATATTTTAGCAATTGAGTTCAAAGTTCCATTATGTTGAAGGATAATTAAGATAAGATGATATAAACAATTCTTCTTATTTTGTTACTCCACCTCACTGCTTTCCCTCCATTTTCCCCACAGTTGATAGAGAACAGCGTGTGTCTGCTGAGGAACTTGTCCTATCAGGTGCACCGTGAAATCCCAGGCTGTGAGCGCTATCAGGAGGCTGCACCCATCAACCAGGGCCCCGCCCCCTCCAGCCAGAAGGGTGGTTGCTTCAGCTCCCGGAAGGGCAAAGGTAAGAGAGCGAGAGAGAGAGAGCGAGAGAGAGAGGTGCGGTATTTGTTCAGTCAGTGGAAGAACCATGAGGATTTAGGTGACATCACTGTTTTCAACTGTCTCTTACTAGTTGAATACTGACTCTCAGACACACACTCAAATACACACTTGCACAAACAAACCCGCTGGCTTGCACAGGAATGTGAACAATGTCACCGGCTGAGAGAAAGCTGATGCTCTCTCACGCTCTGTTTGCGTTTCACTGAGAGTATTGATTTGTTTTTCTCAAATACACCTCCTCTCTCTGGTGTTGTGTGTTTTGGCTTTTCCTGTTTTTTTTATTTGATTTTGCAATGACAAAGACCATTTGTCCACATTGATATGAATAATTCAGATTCTGTGTCCTTGTCACTGGCTTAGTTAATTTTTAATCTTTTTATCCTAATTTGATCAAATCAGTGTGATAAGGAAAGGTAGTGACTGGCCATGTTGGCTGCATCAGATAATAGAAGACGTGATACTGAAGATTGAAATAATTCAACTGGGCAATTGTTTTCACCATGAATCAAACTTTTTTGATCAACAGATTACATCCCAAATTCATGAAATGGGACAAAAAGGTGGAAAAAACAACACTAATAACAATATTATTATCACTACTATTATTATTATTATTATTGTATGTGAGAAGAAATGTGATGGTATTCGGAAACGTTTGACAGCACCGACCTCTCAGGATGAGTGTACGTAGAGATTACAATGCCTGAATACTGTTGATTGTTGTGTGCTTTACTATGCTTTATCTGGGTGCTTCACACTTAGCATGTGACATCACTGACTGTGTGGTGGCAGCATTGCTGCTGGGATGTAACCAGGTGTTGACAGGGTGCCTCAGTCATGGCTGCTTTCCTCCTACATAAATGCTCTCTCTTCCTCCTGTACTGCCATCCTCTCTCTCTTCATCACTTCTTTTCTCTCTCTCTCTCTCCTCCCTCCTCTCCATGTTTGTCTTGCCATTTTTGCGCTGGGCTACAGATGAGTGGTTTTCTAAAGGTAAGCTCTTCACGTCTGTATATCTACACTAGGCTTCCGCTGTGTGCCGTTGTAGTCGTGGTAGCTGTAGTGGAGTAGCTGAGCTAACGGACTGACGTGTTGTCTAGTTGGCACTAACATGCATGTCTCCTTGTCACTGTTGAAAACTAGCGCCGAGATATCCAGTATCTATGTCATTTTTCTTTTATCATATCAATATACAATAAACTAACCAAAAATCACGATTCTAAGGCTAAGTCCGTAACACCAAGTTTTTGTTTGAATACACATCTACTCTGCAATAGGTATGTCCGCTGCATCTGCGTCGAGCTGCTGAAACAGAAAGGCTTGGTAGAGCAGCTGGACCTAGTGGTTGGAAATCTCGAAGGCCATATTTGTGTTTGAACAGGCAGAAACCAAGTGTGAACATGACGTGTGGAGTCGCGTTTTACAATGACACTGGTCACTGCTGGGTTTTGTGAGAAGGGAGTGGAGAGAAAAAGGAAACGTGAGATGATTGGAATCCTCCTCCCATATATATTCAGAAAAAAATATTTGTATGATTGAAACGTTACATAGAGATGTTTTCAATACACCTTGGTTCCAAATTAGTATAACCACAGGCCCCATTAACTGCTAATAATCAGTACTGCTTTAGTATTAAGAAGACACAACCTCTTGCAGCTCTTTTTGGTTACAACGTGGCTCATTGTAGGTGCCATTATATTCTGCATTCTACAGTTATGTAAATGCATACATGCATAGAAGCTGACAGGTTAGTCAAACAGTTTGTATACACATGTTTTCAGATGTGTTTGTATGGATGGGGACGAGAACTTCCGTGGAGCCAATTTCTTTTGTATGAGAGTTGTGTTCTCAAACAAAAATATAGTTGTGTAGATTTAGCCTAACGGAAGGTATATTTCTCTCGAAAATAAATCTGTTTACTAGACTGTGATATTGTTGTTTTCTTCCAGGGAGGAAAGATGAGGATGCAGCTGCAGATGTAGTCGACATTCCAAAGAGGACCACGTCTGCTAAAGGTAAAGACAGGATCTGTCAACACTCTCACATGTATATTGTACTTAGAACAAAACTCATGTGCGAATAGAATGAATAATAATAATAATAAGCATTCTGCTTTTTCTTCTGCTTCGAACCTGTTGTCTTTACTTGCATCTGTACTCTTCCCCTCCGTCTCTCTCTCATTCATTTTCTTTAGGCTACGAGCTTTTGTATCAGCCAGAGGTGGTCCGTATCTACACCTCCCTGTTAAAAGAATCAAAGAACCCGTCTGTGTTGGAAGCCTCAGCAGGAGCTATTCAGAACCTGTGTGCCGGCCGCTGGACTGTAAGAATCAAGAATCATTTGTTCCCCATTTTAGCACCATCACCCGTAACGCTGAGTAACTGCTCTCCCAGATTGTGGGAATTGATGCATACATGAATTTTATTGCTCCTGGACGAGACTGCGCTTTGAAGATATTACGTCATTCGGAGTTTAGGAGTAAGGTGTTGATACAAGTTTGTTCATAAATATTCTGTTCAGAGATCAGTGTGGTAATTTATTGTAGGCACACTGACACAGTGTCCAGGTAAGAGATACCAAGTGCAACTTAACACTTTAAAAATGAGTTAGCTATATTTTGATACAATCAATCGCAGAACCTGGGGATTCATAAGTGAAAGCACGAAGGCGTCTGTCATTGTAGGGCTCTGTACACACAGGGTAGGTCATCGATTTGGCATATGAGAAAAGTCAGACTCCAATGTAATAGAAATGACAACTTGTGTTTGTGCAGTATGGTCGATACATCCGTGCCTTGCTGCGTCAGGAGAAGGGTCTGCCCATGTTGACTGAGTTGCTGGCCCATGGAAACGACCGCGTGGTGCGAGCTATGTCTGGAGCCCTCCGTAACCTGGCCATCGATGCTCGCAATAGAGATCTACTAGGTGTGTGTTTTGTGTGTCTCGGGCAGTTCTCTTGTCTTGAAGTACATTTCAGAGATGGACTACCTGTAAGATTCATAGCCACATGATACTAAAACGTCTTGACGTCCCCTAAGGTCAACATGCAGTGCCCCACCTGGTGGCCAATCTGCCCGGTGGTGGTCAGAGCCAGCCAGTGCGAGCGCTATCAGAAGAGACAGTGGTATCTGTTTTGAGTACGCTTCATGAGGTGCTTGGCTCCAGTTTGGGAGCAGCCAAGACCCTCAGGGCCTCACAGGGAATTGAGAGACTGGTGCTTATCAACAAGGATGGGTAAGGCAGCTTTTTTTTTCCATGTCAGAGATTGGTTGCTTCCATTGCTGTTCCATCTTCTATTTCATTCTGTCTCATCTTCTGGCCACCAGCAATCGTTCAGAACGAGAGGTGCGCGGCGCCGGCCTGGTACTCCAGACTGTGTGGGGCTATAAGGAGCTGCGGCGCACTTTGGAGAAGGATGGCTGGAAGAAGACAGATTTCCTGGTCAACCTGAACCCTCCCAGCAACAATAGCAGGGCTAATGGAGGATATGAGGACAGTACTCTGCCGCTTATTGACAAAGGTAAAGAGGACATTTTTAGTTGTTTTGATATCGAATTAAAGTGTCTTCTGTGCATAATTCTTCTGAATAATCCAAATGTATTAACTCCCTTAAAGTTCATAAATGAAGGGTGATCTACTTATAATGAAGTGCTTGATTTATATTATCTACTATATTTTCTCAGAATGCATTCTAAAATGTTTAATATTCCAGTCCCAAGATGTATCCAATCAAATTCATAGAGAAAAGTAGCTGCTTTATGTTTAACATTCACACTCCACTGTGCTTCTATCTCTTGGAGGAGATGCTCTGGTTGAGTCTGAGGGTACATTTTGAGAGTGATGCTTATAGTGTTTATCTTCTAATCGTAGGCGGCAAAGGAGAACGAGAAATTATTCCAATGAATGACCTAGGACCAGGTGAGTTAAATCTGGAGACACACACACTCTCATTTACCTAGCTGGAACTTCAGGGGTGGTTTGTTTTTAGATAAAAAAATGAAACCAGCACAACCATCCATATGCCAAACTAATCATGTCCTTTGACTACTATCTTTCTATTCAGTGTGGTGCACACTTTATCAGCTTAGAGTGGCTGTGTCATATGAACTGATATTTCTGATTTTATGACAGGATCCGAAGTTGTATGGCTTCATACCAGAGTTTTTGTCTTTTATCATTTCATGATCAGCTCAAAAATAATGACAAATAATGGGAAAGGATACAAGAAGTAAAGCGAGCAAGACAATATTTATTTGAAACTAACAAGCAAATGAAATGTTCCAAAAGTCTGTGGTGTTTGCCTGTGTGCCAGGACGGAAGAACAGTGAGTGGAGTTTAGTATGTTCTTAAAAAGAAAGAATAGTTAATGGTCGGAAATGCTGGTCAGGGAAGCTGTGTTTCTTGCCCCCCCCCTCACACACACATTAAATGGTGTGTTGGCTTAGATACTGGGAAACACTGGCCCCAGGGGGTTCCAATAATAACACCCTGACCACACCTAGAAGGCACCTGCAACACTGAACAAAGGACATAATAGACAGCAGAGCACCTAATGAGGTGTGGCCATCACAATTCAAAGAGTTATTGCTGTTACACCTGAGATTTCACCTAAGAGCTGCAGACATACGTCCTGTCTGAAGAACAGAGGTGTTTGAGACGCAGCCGTCACATGTGGCACATGCAACGAGTGTGGCCCAGATGGAAGACTTATTAACCTCTGAATCTGTCTCTGATGTGAATGGTTACAAACAACATTCATTCCCCAGTTAAATGATTCATCAGTTGACACAGATTTTTGTATCAGTTCTGGCTCTGATCAGCAGTGGTGGAAAAAAATCACTCTTGGCTGGATTTGCTCTGTTCTGCTTCATTTTGGCTCTTCTTGATGCTGATGATGCACTTTTTGACTCTGTAATGTGTTGCATATTGAGCCTCCTGGAGTTAGTGTGCAAATACTCTTGAACGTTTCTGTGCTTCTTGTCTTTTACACGTTGTAAACAAAATGTGCAAAACCGTTTATTTCCTCTCTATCAAGCTACACTGGTGAGAGCAGGGTTTTGACTCCTGCTTGGCAGTGCTCAAAGTGATGCACTTCAATGTAAATGTGTCAACGTGGCACCTGAGGGAGTTCCTCGATTCTTGCTTTTTTTGTGCCAACTTAAAAAAGTGTTCACTGGGATGTGCTTGAACACATTTGTCTCCTGTTTAAGATGCATACTCCACACTGGACCAGAGAGGGAGAGGGAACTCTCTGGACAACACACTCGAACCTGCTGACAAAGATGCAGTACAGGTAAATATCAGTCAACATGTGCACGCACCCTTCTTCTGTCATAACCCTGCATGACTGTACTTATGATGAAATGTAAGTAGCTCCCCTACCTGTGACACAGACTCGGCAATATACATCCTTCATCTCTCCTACAGCAGGCGATTGTGACAGTTGTCATACCAGAGTTGTTTTTAACAGCAGAGCAGTTAATCACGGGATGAAACTCTTACCACTTTTTCAAGTGAATTCATTTACAGGTGAAGATGCATAATGCAGCCGAGTTCCTCGCACCCTCCCAAGCATGTAGGAGAAGCTATGTTAGCCGTCGGTTATCACTACGAATCAAAAGGTGTTTACATGTATAACTACAGGGATCATTGAAGGGCTATGAAAACAATTCAGTCGTACACGGTGAACCTTTAAGCTTAAATCCTAATAGTGCGATGAACTTGAGTGTGCACACGTGTACACATACACAGCATGCTGATGCATGTCTCATTAAAGCACAGTGGTCGATGTGTCCTGCACAGATTTTTTTTTTTTACTGGTGTACATTTTTACTCTGCGACGGGACCTAACATTTTACTAACCCTTCTTTCTTTATCTCATCCAATGCTTCAATTCCCTCTACTTTTCTTAACCCCTTTCTCTTCTGTGTTTCATTTCCTCTCAATGTGTCCTTATCGTTTACTCTTAACCCTCTTTCTTTCACTCACCCCGTCACTGCGCTGTGTGCCTCATTTCTCTCTCTCTCCTCTTCTTTCGATCTCAATCTTTCACACATTCCTCCTCCTTCTCTCTCTCTCTCTCTCTCTCTCTCTCTCTCTCTCTCTCCCAGGGAGGGATGTATGGGGAGAGGCAGGCCTCTTTACCTCTAATGGATTCTTACGATGGTTAGGCTACACCCACAGTCACACTGCATGTCAGCGCATGGTATGTGTGTCTCCCCGGCTGCTCCTCTCAGCTCACCCTGTGGCCTGATGTGTTGTGTAGTAGAACTGTGACTTTTTTGTGTTTGACAATGAACACGATTGTCAATGGGCTTCCATTGTACAATATTTGGATGTTCTTGCTCCCCCTGCTGGTATAAAGTGTCAGTGATTTTTTTGTGTGTGTTCCCTCCTCTCCACAGATGTAATTTCCCCCCCCCCCCCTAATCCCCCCCCCCCCCTCTGCATAGTTTGTGTAACTTTTGTCAAAGATGTTGTAACGTTGTTGCCTGCCGTCTTGGTTGTGCACTATACTTTTTCAATTATGTGGATCTTCCCATTTGTTCACATCATATTTGCTGCCACTCATGCTCATTGTCCACACTGGTGGCTTCTTCTTTTGCAGAAAAACTGATAGTGTGCATCACGAGACGACAGCCTCCTCCCACCTACTGCCCTTGCTGAACTGATGACGGGGGACCACATCACTACAGAAGGAATCGACACTCAACTCCTCTGTCCTTCCTATCCCTCTTTGTCTCTCTCTCTCTCTCTCTCTCTCTCTCTCTCTCTCTCTCTCTTCCTCTCTTACATTCCTCCTCTGCAGCTGACACACTAATGAAATCATGGAAGCTACACTCCCTGTGGACAAGCGGATGTGACACTATGACCACTTTAAGCTCAGTGTGACCCTTAACTCTACAGAAAAAAAAGATACTGTGGGAACAACAACACTACATTTCCACACAACTACACTACAACTTTGATGACACAAATAGTTTCTGTGGCTTCACCTGAAGACTTTTGCATTTTTGCATTTCTTGGAGGTCAGAGCGCAGACTTGATGTTGAGAAGAACTGGACGCTTTTTGGTGAAATTTTGCATAAATGCCTCATACACTCTGTTTTGATTAAACTGAGGGAATGTTTCCTTTTCTCTGATGGTTAAATACAACAAAAATATACTAAGAACTGATGTTTATCAAGTAATCAGATATGTGTTAACCTTTTGCTTCTGTGTTGGTAGTAGTTGCTAATCTTTTTAGCTTTGCTCTGTACCATAGTTATGAACATGTGCCAAATGACATTGCTACTGCTGCAACTGCCAATACTGAATGCAAAAACCACACACACACACACACACACACAGACTAACACTACACTGTCCGCTGCTTTGTCTTGTAGGCAGTGTGCATTGGTAAATCAAGAATGCTGCATCTTTCTGTATTTGATTGTGATCCGTAGACGTAAAGGGGACAGAAACGGAGCCGGGGGAACTCTTCTCCAGCTCGTCACTCTGTGCTACGTGTTGATCTTTTTGTAACAAACATGCTAAACATCTTTGTGATTCTGTTGGTGGTATCATTGGATCCAGTGGGTCCATCTCCGTGGACCTGCTGGTCCATAATCTTAATGAATGTGTACATACATGATGGTCTCAGACAGTGGGCTAACTGGAGTGCCTCGCTCGTTAAGGACAGGTCTGATGGGTGTGTGTCAACCGAGTCTTTATCTCAGCTGATCACTAGTTGAGGATAATTCTGTATATGGAACTCAGCAGTTTTTTTCATCTGCAAGATAATTGGAGATGTGAACTTGTATGTATGTGAGAGTTAATTATGTTTATTGGATTTTTTTTAATTTTAAACGAGGTATAAAACTCTTGAGTTCTGTATCATTGACTGCCTCACAGACCCGCAGCCTGCCTGGCTTAAACACCACAGAACAGTACATGGGAGAAGACAGTATTGTCTTTTGTTTTTGTTACAGTGCTCGTTCTGTAGACTTCCTAGTGCCGAGTGAGATGTAGATACTTACTGAGTGGTAGATTAAAACAAGCACTGGGGAGGCTAATGTGTGTGTTTTCTCCTCCCCACTCGAGTTTTTTTTTTATTTGAACATTTTCTTTGTTTTCCAAACACGGCAGAGGAAACCTAATTTTTCTCAAACTAACGAGTTGCCTTGAAGAGCAGACCGACTAAAAGACGGGAAGAGAGGAGCATGAGACTTTGGAGTAGAAAATCTATAAGGAGGCATAGACCAGAATTTTCTGTTAGATAAAGTGGAGAAAAAAATAAAAGCACATTAAAACTATATATACAAGAGAATATTTGTTAATTTTAATGATTTTATATATTTCTTTTTTTTTTTAATATTCTGATTTGGGTTTAATTGTTTTGGGTGCTCTGGGTGAACGCATATGCAATCAGTTATTTTCTGTGTAGATTGACACATTCAGTCATGTCTTAATGAAACGCAGTTAGTTAAAGAAAAATCCTCCGACAGTCGTCACATACTGAAACATTAAGAATAAAAAAAAAATCAGATTCTGGACTACACCTTAATCTCTTTGCCTTGGCTCTTAAAAGTTGCACATTCTCATTTATGAATGAATTATGTAACTAGCAATACTGTTTTTAATAAAAAAGAAAATGATTTCTCAAGGTCTTTGTTAATTATTTTTTTGCTTGTGTCCATACTGTCATGCATGTCAGGGCCAGCTGGTGTCGCTGTTTGTCAACAACTCAGCATTTCAGGAGCGGACATGATGACCATCACTGGTCCTGTCACAGGTTTAACGTCAGTGTCGTTACAATTCAAGTGTTTTTGTAGAAAACATTTAATGCAACTCGAAAATACAGGTGAGTCTCATCTTCAGGCTAACTCCACTTGTACTTAACTTTAAAGTTGGCTAACTAGCTAGCTAATTTACTATTTGGAGTTATGTGGTTTACAAGATACATTGAATTAATAAAACAATTGTAATGTGCCACGTGAGTCAAGTGTTTTTGTAAATGTAGTGGCTTTTAATTATACTTTCGATGACCTTCCTCCATTGTTAACAGCAACTAAGCTAGCAAGCTGTTAGCTAGCTGTTAGCTAGCTATTAGCCGCATTAGCCACATGCTACCGCGCTCTGTCTATATAATCCTCAGTCTCGTGCTGTTTTTTTTTTTAGGTCGAATGTGGCTACAATTAGCCAAGAACAGAACTTGATGTAAATATACAACTTTTATTATTTAAAAACTACTAATGTTGATACACCGAGTCTGAAGGTGCAGGTCACATGAGTGTAGCTGAATTAGCCGCACGTGCTGCTGAGCTGCCTCCTGTTGACAAAATACAAACTAATGAGCTCGGTCATGGCCTGGTGTGATGTTGGTGCGCCACCGTAAGTTCACATCATGTACACGCTTACACTGTAGTTGAGTAATTCCGATAATGCTCAGATAGTTGTCACATGTGAAAGTATGTTCAAAAGGATTGTTTAAGATGTGTTGTTTCAATGTTAAGTTTATTTAACTTGAATAGATGAAGGTGCACGAGACATCAGCCAATATGTCACACATGCAAAGAGGGACACGAACAATTTACAAGCACTAATATTTGCATTACAAGAACTGTCCAGGAGATATTTGTACAATTAGACAAACTTAAGCACAGCCACATTCTATAGTATCTGCCTGCAAGTCTTTCACTGAAGTTACTGACAGCAGCACTTTGAGTCTAAAGTCATTTTGTTCCAGATTTCATGTACAGGGTGAAGAGGCCCTTTTCACAGTTTCCTCAGAATGCAGTGATATTGTCCATTTAGCTGTGTCATGATACAAATAAGTAGGTGATGTGGGAGCAGACCAGGAATTGCCTTTATATAACATGACCTGAGCAGACTACCATCAGAGAACACAACACACTGTGGTGATTGTATTGAAACTCTATAACTCATACCATTAAAGGTGCAGGGTGTAAGATGTGGTGGTGAAGTTGCATGTTGTATTCATCATCTCACCCTCACTCTTCTGAGGATACAGGAGAACCCATGGTAGCCAACAGTTGTCACTAAAACTCAAAAGATGTTGAGTATGTCCACTCTCGGCTACTGTAAAAACAAAAAAATGCATTTAGGTGATTCTTTTTTATAATCCAAAATATCAGTATGTTATTGTTTTGTTGCATTTTCTCCTACCAATAAATGAAAACATGACCAAAATCCTACACACTGCACCTCTCAGAGACACCCAGCATGTAAAAACATCACCGGAATCCACTTGCAGCAACAAGAAATAGTAAACAGAAGTGAACACAGTTCACATGCAAAACCAAACATTGTCACACAAAGTAAGCTGTTCTAAAGATAGGGGATGTCTTCAAAATGGAAGTGACCTCCAGATCCATAAACAGCTAATCAACTAAATACGGTGTTTGACACACAGCAGGAACATGCAATGTGGAGAGATGTACCAATCGTGTAGTGTGTATGACCACACTAGTATCTATTAACCACAAACCTTTACCGTTGTGTTCTTCTGCTGTCTATGCAGCTCTCATGCGGACATGCAGAGGTACTGGTGGCCCGGCCTTGCGATGCAGCTGGTTGGAGAGCTGCAGAAACAGCAAAACAACTCCCAGTTCTGTGATACCCTGCTACAAACTGAGGGTGAGCTGCACATCTGGTCACAGCGCACTGCTGATGGACTTTGTGAAAAACATGAACATGAATTCATTTTCATCCTCTCTTTTTTTGTGAAGGAATCTCCGTCCCCACCCACAGTTGCATCCTCACAGCTCTCAGCCCTTACTTGTCTCAGAGGCTGGCATCGTCCCCGTCTCCACCAGCTGGCCAGAAGGTCCAGCTCCAGCTCCAGGATGTGAAGGCTCAGACCCTGCTGAAGCTGGTCGGTCTGCTGTACTCCGGTGAGCTGGAGGTTAACAGGGGCGATGAGCAGAATGATGTCCTGGCGTTAGCCCGTCGGTTTGGGATCACTGGGCTCTCAGAGGGACAGGGAGATGTTGGGATACTGCCGGATGAATGCCAGGAGAGGAGACTGGAGAGTGTCAGGAGTTGCTTTCACACAGACGAGTGGAGGACTGATGAGAGCAGGAAAATGATGAATGCACAGGTACAGGCTGAGGTGACTGACAGGACGGATACTGATGCTCCAGTTGAAAAGAGAAGTTGTTCATCTACAGGAACACAGATGGTCGACAGACAGGCTATTGATCATGGCACACATGCCACGGATTCACCTCCAGAGCCTGGAGCTTTGGAGTTCCCCGCCTTGTTACAGAACCAGGACATCACTCAGGACAAACAGTTGTCCTTCGTTTCTCGCCCAGACATTCACAACGTGCAGCGTGATGCAACAAGCACTGGAAACCGACCCTCTGGCATGCCACAAAATTGCACTGTGACATCCAACGATGTGTTGACCTTCTGCCTTTCTCTGAATGATGAACCAAACTATGCAACAATCCAGGAGTACGGCACCTATCAGCAGTCGTCTGAGTTCAGCGATGATACACAGTCCGAGCTGGAGAGTAAACAAAGAAACAACAGAGGGAATAGAGAGCAGCCCTGTCAACCTGACAGGTATGTTTCACCTGGAGAGAAAAGGGCATCTGCAGACAGGAAGCAGGTCCGTATTGGGATGAAGAGCCTGAACAAGGTGAAGGACATGCAGGAGACAACTGAGACAGCACAGATTTCTGTTAAGGTAAGAAGACGGTAGTTTGTTCTCAACAAAGATACACGTTATACACTGGCCCCATCAGCGGCTCCACCCCTCACCTGAAGGATGCTGACATTCCTGTGTGGCTTTATTATTGATGAGTCATTGATTTGTGAAAAACAAACCACGCAGAAAGATGTTATTGTGTGGACATCTCCCGAGTCCCCTTGTGAAACTGACATTGGCTGACAGCACATCACCACTACTTGTAATTGACAAAGTTTGTCTCATTAAGTCCATCATGTCAGACTGCAAGAGACAAGAGAGTCAAAAACAAAATACACATTTTGTATTGGAACACAATGGAAATGACCGGTGTGTAACTTTGGCGCCTCTTTCTCTGTACTCTCATTGTCCCTGTCTTTACTTCTCTGTGTGCAGGTGAAACTGAGGAGGAGGACCGAAGAAGAAGTGTGGGAGGTGGTGAGCATGCAAGGCAAAGATGAGACCGTGCCAGACTTTACATTCCTGAAGCAGGTAACAACAAATATGAGAGTGATGTTACAGAGCGTATGAGCAGACAAAATGATGAGTGTTAAGTACTATTTTTATAGTATAATATGAAGTAAATACTGGAAAAAGTGTTGGTGGTATAGTGCTATGACAGAACAACAAATGTTGCTATTGTACAGTAGTGTTTATTTGGTAATGATAACAAGAGGATATTCATCCACATATCAATCATACACTGTCTATAGGAGATATACGGCTTATATTACATACTCCAGTAAACAAATCATTGTAAACGAAGTTTAACAAAATTTCAGCCATTTTCCAAAGATAGCTGCAAAGCTATATCATATCAGTTGCCCTGAAAGGATGTCCTGAATACCTGTCACCTCACCCTTCATTTTCAAACACGGAGCAATTCAAACCAATGGTAGTATTTATTTATTTATAATTGAAACTAATAAGGGTGTTAAGTGTCTAATATCAGGCCATATCCATACTAGGCATCGGTAAAAACATATTAATGCAACATGGCACCCTCTATTGAGAGGACCTGCTTGGGTGCCTGTTTAAATGTAAATGAAGATTTCATTCAAATGTTAGGAGATAACAATTCATACATTCATGTTGGTGTTTATTTGTCCATAAAAAACAGGATTCTAGTTTTTTTATGTTTAATTTCTGCTGCTTATTTTTCCATTTCAAACAATTTTACGCATACTCATTCACTGAGTATTTAAAATGACATTCTTCTGATAAGCCACTTATTGTATTCAGCACTCTGACATAAGTGGACTCTTATTTCCATCTTGAATGTAACAGAGTTGTGCCTCACTCACCTCTTCTTTATCTTTGCCCAGAATGACTCCAACCACAGAACACTTCATGCAGATGTTGAAAACATTGTGCCTCCGCCCTGGACATACCAGCACAGCCCAGTGCAGGATCCAGACCCCTGCTTTTCTCTTACTTCCTTCACCAACTCTTCAATATCACCACCTCAGACCTCCTCTGACTCCCAGGCGCCCTCCAGTGGCTGCTTCACCCCACACCAAGACTATGGCCTTGAGGCCACCTCGCTCCTCCATGGTCCTTGCTCTGCAGAGGAGTCTGATGAGCAGATAGAGAAGCTGCTAGAGGACATCATGATGGGCCTCAACATCCTGCCCAACCTGGAGAGAGACTCCAAGATGTCTCATCGCATTCAACTGAACCACGACGGAGGAACGGCCATCTGTCAAGTCCACGATTCACACGAAGATGTCGGTCATTGTCAAACACTCTCTGCTGTCAGTGCAGCAGGTTGTAGGTTCTATCAGGATTCGGGGACAACAAGTCGTTCATCAACAGATACAGGTATGTAGACACAATGATTATCAGCCAGTCACGATTAATTATTTTCTGCTGTTACTGATTAATTTTCTGTCAATTGATTAACTTGTAAATTTACACTGCCTGATTCTAGAGGCGCTCCTTAAACAAAAATCTCTCTTCCTGGTTCATGTTTTTGTCTAGCAGTTATAATTTTTTTTTACAACAAAAGACAGTGTCACTTGATCTCAGTCGGAAGGAATGTCCCCAATCACTCAAGCAATCTCTGTAAGCACAAGCCTCTCAGCTCAGTCAAGCCTCTGTCCAAAGTAAATCTGTGAGTTCAAACACTGAGTGACCCATTGTAAAAAGGTGATGACAAGCTTTCCTATTGTCACCAATCAGTCTTCAGTCAGGATGCTGTTGTAACAATAATTTGGAAGTAACAATGAAAACTGTGACAATGTTACAGTGATAATGTCACTCTTCCTCACCTTGTTGCCTTGCCAGTATTGTGTCAATAATCATGAAATTCTTCAAAAGGTTGGACGTTGCCCCAAGTTGCTCAAAATACATTTCTTTACATTCAACATTCATGGTCTCCTTGCCGGAAGATGTGTGGTTGTTTTACCAGACCATCAATGCAGATTAGAGCTGAACCAAATAAAGCCTGCGTTGTTGACAGAAGTATAAAATTCAGTAAAGACAAATAAATATGGGCCCATTGCACACAATACCCACGATACCATTAATAACCCCAATTGATGAAAACTGAAAATGTAGGCCACATGACGACTGGGAAGATGTGTACAAATGTAAACGGGAAGACGACTATCTACCCTGTTTGTTAGTTGTTTATTTCCATGAAATTTTATCAGCAGGAAACAATTATGGTGAAAAGTGAAGACCAATCACAAGGCTGTTTTTACAGTGGCCCAGATGGATGTAATAAACATGTTTTTGAGTTTGAATGACAACTGAAGTCTACCACAGGTTCTCCTGCATGCTCAGAAGGGTGAGGGTGAGGTGACGGATACAACATTATACATCACCCGTAGATATCACCATATCTTACACACTGCACCTTTAAATAGATTTAGCTCAAAATGCTTGTCGGGTGCTTTTCTTTGAAAACAACCGTAAGATGTAAAGCGAATGTTACAGATGGAGCCTCAGCTACAGAGACCAAACTCCCTTTTGCACCCAACCACCTTAGCTCTTCTAATTCATGATGGATTGATGACAGTCTTCCCACCTGTTGTGCAGGTGTCCCCTGTGATTCCCCTGCCCGGTGCCCGCCCAGTTGCTCAGCACTGTCACCTGTCCTACTGGATGCTGGCCTGATCCAGCAGCAAGAGTGTTCTACACGGTGTCATACATCTGTGCGGTCCCTGAGGCAGAGAGATGGAGTGAGCCATTGCTGTTCCACACTGTCTAAAACTGAGGGGTACCCACGTCCTGAGGCTCCTATACCAAGACCAGCCACACCCACAGCTTTCTTTTCCACTCGGCCAAAAATACACAATCCTCCAACCCAGAAACGGTTGCCACAAGTCAATAATGAGATCTTCCCTCTGACAATTGGAAGTGAGCCTCACTCCTGTCACGCTCTGCCATTACCTTGTATTGACGATATGCGGCTCCCACCATGTCTCTCCCCAATAGAGCCCGACATCACACCTGCAAAGTATCCGATCGGCCCCAATAATGCAGCAAACTTTGCTAATGCATCTCAGCCTGCACAGTATCTCCAGAGGCCTCACTGGCTCCTAGGCTCACTGCAGATCCCTCTGAGCACCATCACTCACAGACCAGAGTTAGGTGCGTCTTTACCACAGGACAACAACCGTCACTTAAAGCAAAGTCGAGATCATGTGAAGGTGGGTGGAGGAAACGGGACTGGATCGCGTTCAGTGGATAAAGATTCAAACGAACGATTCAAAGTTCCAAAGTCAAAGCCCAAGATGACTGATGAGGAAAATGGTGCTGCAAAGGAAGAGGTGGCGCCAAGAAGGAAGAGGATTAACATTTGTCCACAAGAGCCCGCTGGTTCTCTCTTTCCACACAAGGAAGTGATGGTTAGTGATGCGACAAAGGGTCAACTCGGCTTAAACATTTGTAAAGTCAGTTTGTCAAGCAACAACGTGCTGGCAAAGGACAGACCACAGGCCACAAACTCTTGCAAAATCAAAGTAGTCAGGAAACCAAGTCAACAGTCTTCTGTAACAGAAAGTCACAGACAGAAAAGCAGACGGTTGGAGACTGAGCAAGTTTGCATCAAAACCAGGGGATTTGTGAGAAAGATGGAAAATTCACTGAATGAGACACGTCTTGAAAAGAGTTTGGAATCTGTGGCTGACAGACAAGATGTTAAAAAGCAGAAGCGTGGAAGACTGCCAAAACCCAAGCCTCCTGCTGTGGACAGAAAGAGAAGCCATGATGAAGGCGGCCATCAGCCGAGGGACAGCGCATCAAAGGACAATTTGGAAAAGGGGGATAAAACAAAAGAGGGGTTTAAGAAAAGGAGGATGAATCGAGGCACAGCGGTGGAGGAAGTTCCAGTGACGAAGACGCGACATGTTGGGAGGAAGAGTAAACCTGACACAGATGTCAAAGATGGAAGGAAACCTGATATTCTCAAACGCTTTCAAAAGCCTCTTAAAAGTCAGCAGGAAAGTGTAAAAGCTGCCGTCAGGAAACGGGAAGCTGGCAACAGTTCCATGAATGATTCAACCAGGGAGCGAGCGATGGACCCAGCGGGGCATCAGCATCAAGACACAAGCAGGTGTGAAGAGTCTTGGGCCGTCAGCGTCGATCACAATCACAACCACATCTTCAGCAAAACAAAACAAAAAAAACAGGACAAGAAGAAGGAATCGCAAGGAGAAGAAACTGACAGCTTTCAGGAGTCCAGATTGTCCTGTAACATCAGTGCTGTGGACGAGGAGGTGAACACAATAAAAGCAGTGAGGAGGAACCCCAGTGAAGGTTAGATCTTTGTTCTGATTGAGTCAACATGAGAGTCATGGGTTTGGTGATAAGGATATTTGAGGCCACCTGGTGGCCATATGAGGAGCTGTACAGTGGCAGTGCTTAGGAATGTGATTGGTGAGACAAATCCAGTGATATCTGTCATTTGTTCGACTTCACCAAGAATTTAATGTCATTCTGTTTTGGTGCCAAATTATACATTTAAAATGTGCAAGAATGACATAACCAAATATAGAAATGTATATATGATGCATTTATAAAGTACAAAACTGAACTTTCTTTTTTGACATCTCATGTAAAATTGTAAATACAATAATATAAATATAACCTGTAAGCTCTTCACTAATCGCAAAGTACTGCATTAAAAATACCATCTATTCAAAAGCATGAGGCAACTTTGCCCGTGGATGCCGGTGAATCCTTTACCTCGGGCCTTTTAAATAAAATGCATATACATACACTAAAAAGTTCAATGAATTTCAATTGCAAAATTGAAAAGACAGTCACTCTCGTCAGAATGAATGAAATAATGTATTGTTATTGTTGTGTTTACAGGAACAACATGTGGTACAGGAGGGTCAGATTCTACACAGCAATCTGTTGTCCATGATGACGAAGGCTCGTCTCCTGGTCACCTGCCTCAGAAGGACAAACTGCTGTCACCTGACAACACATCGCTCCACACACCCGAGGAAACTGGTCCCTGTCCGTCAGGCTCTCGCAGGATCTGCAAGTCCCCAGGCTGTGAGGAGGAAGAGGAGGTGGATGTTCTGCTTTTGTCTCCAGTTAAAGTGCACACTAGAGAGGGTGGACTCCCCCACATGGAGATAATTCCAGATGAAGAGGAGGAGGAGGAGAATGACATCGATGTGACTGGGGATGAGACGGACTAACGTTAAGAATGAGTTTCATTTTCTCTATGTTCTAGTTTTACTGAGTTCACACACAGATGTGAAGTGTGTAAATGAGATGTTTTACATGCTTATCTGTACCTAAAATATAACTTTTTAAGTTTATTGAGTAAACAGTTTATAGCATTTATTTAGTTCAGATGAGGTTAAAATGTCTGTTTATTTTTGATGCATGTGCTGGACCATTCTGCGCATAGTTCTTAATGTTGTTTACAGTGTTTTTGAATAAATGTAATAATTGTAAAAATAGAAGAATGAAAGAGTCGGAGAGTGAAAGCACTTAGGCGTTGTTATAAACCTCAGTCTGTGTTTGTAAAATACAGCGTATCTGTGTCAATTACATTGTTATTGTTTATTAATTAAAGACAGTCATGTCTTCCCATGCATTTGTGTTTTGTCTCTGGCAACACCACAGCTCTCCGACCACCAGAGGGCGCATTCCCTATTCCGTCCAGTCTCAAGCCAACTTTATTGACAGCGGAAGTCGGGCAGGAAACAGTACACACGTGTTTTCCTCGCTGAAGGTTACACAGGCAATTGAATTTGTGGTGGTCTGTCCGCGGTGGAGGCTTGGCAGGACGGACGAAGTGTACGGCCGA
>JAFBJT010012180.1:100768-128892 GCA_016785325.1 Chascanopsetta lugubris | reverse complement strand
TTGATTGGAGAGGACAGATTGGAAATAAGAGAAGAGAAACAGATGGATACGATGAAACTGATCGAGTCTCTGAAGATAAGACTTCAACGTTTTGATGACAGGATAAGTCAGGACATGAAGAACAAAATCACCAGACAAGAAGAAATTGTACAACTGGTCACGAGTGTGAAGAAAACGCATGAGACTCTGAATACGCTCAAAGTCAAAATGACAAGTTACACCAAGATGTTTGAGGCAGAAAGGGAAGGTTTGAAGAGTGTGGTATCTCAAATTGCAATCCACAAACAAGACATGGGAAATCAACTGGTAGACGAGACTTTGTTGGAAAAGACAGCTCTAGAAAAACTGAGAGCAGAACTGGATCAAAAGAGAGAAGCTCTAGAAAGAATGACTGAGATGATGAACCAAGAAAAACTGACTATTGATCTGGTGAGATCTGAAAACCAGAAACAAACTGACCTATTACAACAAGAACAAAGACGCATGAAAGGGGAGAAGGAAAAGTTGGAAATGACAAAGACTGAACTAAGAGAGAAGAACAAACATGTTGAGAGTCTGATTGATGAGATAAACAAAGAGAAAACCAACATTAAAGATCTGACTCATCAGCTTCACACTCAAAGATACAAATTGGCAAACATCATTAACAAAGTCATGTTAGAAAAACAAGAACAAGAGCTCCGTTACGACACCATGCTAAGACTGAAACAAGAACTGGAAACCAGAGAAAAGAGGAGAGGCAACAACTGGACATTTTGAGGAGAAATATAGACAGAACAAAAGAGGAGGTTGAAGCTACCATGAACACTGTCAGTCAAGAGAGAGAACGACTCAGTCTGATAAACACAGACATTGTCAGAGAGAGTCAAATGCTCATCGATGAAAAGGAAAAGCTTGCAAGAGAAAGATCTGAGCTGATCATGAGAGAACAAGAAGTCTTGAATAATGTGAAACTCATCGAAGCTGTCAAAGAAAAACTCCAGCAACTACATGAAAGAATTGGTGATGACGTGAAAAGTCAAATGGAATCTTTACAACTGAAGAATGAAGATGTGCTAAGACTGCATGCTGCACTGGAAGAGAGGTTCACTGAACTTGAAGGACAAAAAGAAAACATCAGCTGTTACACTGAGTTGTTGGGCAGAGACAAGGAAGAACTGATCAAACTACTGTCAGACTTTAAAATCCAGACAGACAACTTTGAAAGTCAATGGAACAAAAGGTTTGTGGCTGAAAGACAAAATCTGGATCAACTGAAAACAGACATGAAGGATGAGAGAAAGGATCTGGACAAAAATAATGTGTTGTTGAACAAGAGTAAAACTGACTTGGATCTGATGAGGTTCCACATCCAGAAACAAACTCACCTGTTAGAACAACATCAACACAATCTGAAAAAGGAAAAGGAAAACTTGGAAATCACAAAGACTGAACTCAAAGAGAAGACAAAACATGTGCAAAGTCTGTTTGAGAAGATAAACAGAGAGAACACAACCTTTGAAAATCTGACTCTTCATGTCACCACACAAAGACTCAAAATTCAGGATGTGATGAACATTATTGCTTTAAAGCAAAAAGAGCAAGAGCTAAAGGAAGGTAACATCAAAAGACAGATTCAAGATCTTGATAAACTGACGACGGACATGAAGGCAGAGAGAAAAGATCTGGACAAGATCAACGAAATGATGAACAATGAAAAAATGGATTTGGAGCTGATGAGGCTCCACATCCAGAAACGAATAAACCTTTTAGAACAACACGAACAAATGTATGAAAAATCCGTGAAAAATGAGAAGGAACACCTGAATATCACAAAGATTGAGCTAGAAGAAAAAACAGTATTCATTGAGCGTCTGTTTGATGAGTTAAACAGAGAGAAAACCAACATGAAAAAGGTCACTGTTCATGTCACCACGCAAAGAAACAAAATTCAGCATGTGATGAACATGATTACTTTGAAGCAAAAAGAGCAAGAGCAAAGGGATGGTGACAAGAATGGTGAAGAATTACCTTCACCTTGCTGTGCTGAGTTGATTGAGCAAATTCGGCAAATGATGGAAAATATTAAAGCAGAGAGAGACATGATCTTAAATCAATGCAAAAGGATGAAAGGGCTAACAATGAGAAGTGATCCAAACGTCACAGTTCTACTGGGAGAGAGACTTCAGCAGTTCAGTCAAAGGATGCAAGAGGGGCTCAGGCGAAATACAGACATATTACAACTCCTGACAGGAGTCATACGTGAATTTGAATGCGTTTTTGAACAAAGGTGTACAGAACTTGTAAAATGTATCACTCTCATGAAGGGCTATTATTATGTGTCCCAAAGGGAGAAAGAGAAAACCATAAAAGAATCCCTGCACGAGCGTAATGTCGTAACACAAAGGGAGAAGGAGGAGAAAGAGTCGGAGAGAGACTCCGATGTCTCCAAGTCGTACGTTGTGACCCAGACGGAGAGATGCAATCATCAGTGGCATTTTGAGGCACTTTGTGGTCTCGAAAGAGAAGCTGAAAGCCTGGAGACTCACAAAGAGAGTTTGATAAAAGAGGCAGGGTTGGTAAATAAAGAGAACTGGAACCTCGCGACATGGTCCAAGTCAACACTCGAGCCCAACCAGCTGAGAGCCGAGGAACTGACGAGAAGGGATTGTTTGCGAAAGATGTGGAAGAACACGAAGACGCGACGCAAGGAGATCGATAATATGAAGTGCAAGGGTCACGAAATCAGAGGTCATCTGGAGAAAAGACTCCAGGTGATCCATCGCTCGGTTGACAAAACTTGGAAGAGGACGGGAGCGCAGGAGGAGAACGTTGAGGAGCTCAGGACGCTCAGAGAGACTGAGAACCTCCACACAACAGACACAGAGTCCAGCGCCCTGACGAGCAGTGACCAGGCTGGTGCAACATTACGGGTGAATGTCAGCATCAGCAGTAAAGTCGCTCAGACGAGACAAGAAACTCCAACTGGTCCAAATGACCACGAGCGGGCGGTGCAAACTCAGACTGCTCCAGATACATCCAGCGCCCTCCTCAGACAGCTCTGGCACAACTGCTGTCACTGCAGCTGCTCCGGTTGTTCCCGTGCAGGAAAGTGAGACCCCTGGAGAGGAGAGAGACAGGCTGCATGTCTCTGGCAATTCTCTGTTGTCATTTGTTTTCAAGTGGGATTTGATCATGTTTGAAGAGCGCTGCCTTCTATGACATGTGTTAATACTCAATCCCCTTTTTTTTAATCGTTTGCTCTTCCTTCTATTCTTTTTTTTTTTTAGACAAATCAAGTTTATATTCTGTTTTGGTAGAACTATATAAACTAATATTGAAATTTGAAAAGCTGTGACTGGATAACCTACCTACTTCTGCTAATATCCTCATTGGCAAAAGGATGTTTGAAATCAATTTCTTTTTTTTCACACTGAAAAATAAGATTTTCATGTTCATTTCAACATGTCATGATATTACACAGCTTGTTGGTGCCACGAATAAAGCCTTTTATTAGCATTTGATTCGACGACTGGCCTTTTTTTTTCTCCATACACTGCGTCTTACAATTCCTGCTCCTACTTCCTGGATTCTTATTTGGCGTTTTGTTTCTTTACATGTGATAGGTGACACGAGTCTACTGAACACATCTGTTGTTTCCTCGCAGTGTTCCATGTCAATGCCATGTGACACACGTGACACTTTATGACTTCAAGTCATAAAGAATAAGGCCTCTCAAAGTTAGGGTTAGGGTTTTCCAGCTGCAGACACGCCAGAGTCCACCATGTAAAACTTTTCCGGGCTGACATGTAATCACATACAAGTGCATTCAACTATAACTGCTTCGAGGCCCAGGTATCGTTGTACTGTTCACTAAGGACTTTGAAACGTTGAAAGATACAATAAAAACCGTTCTACTGGCACTGGCCGTGGTCCTGAAACAGAGCAGGCAAAGGGGGAGGAGGAAGACACGGTGAGGGAGGTGCTGAACAAGCCTTCCAGTGCATGACCGAAACAATGCAGAGTGTCATCCAGAAGTTATCTCAAGGGAGCCGCACTCCGAGTGGTGAACTGGTTGAAAAGAGACTCTCACGTGATGGACTTATCTAAAAAGTTATCCTTTCCTAAATCTTGCTCCTCACCCCCCAGAGGACAGACTCGGTTTTTTTTGTTCCTAAGTGCTCTAAAGGAACTCCTCCTCCCCTCATCCTTTGTGATCAACCCTCAGGTATGAGATCAATATTGTTGTCTAAAATGGGAGAGGAAACTTCAGGATCAGAGGAGGAGGTGGATGAAGAGAAGCAAGCACCTATCATCATCATCATCATCATCATCATCATCAAAAAGAAGGCAATGGAAAAAAAACAGCTCCCCATTGGTCGACTCAAGTCTATAAAAATGTATTTTAAAGGCCCAGAGGGCAGCAGAACACATTTCCCCCACCAGATGATGACTTGGGTCGGCAGGAATAGATAATAGATAAATAATAAATATTTTGGTGAGAGGATTAGGGTTTCCTGTCTGTCTTGCCTGTGTCTCGTCTGATTCCCGGATTGTCAGCACCTGTGGTGATTCCCTGATTGTCAGCACCTGTGGTGATTCCCTGATTGTCAGCACCTGGCCCTGGTTCCTCTCTCCAACTTAAGCTGCCCTCTCCCTTTGTCTGTTGTCAGTGCGTCGTTCACGTCCTTGCCACGTTGTCGCCCACGCCTAGTTTTCTCGTCGCTTGAGTCATTTATGTTTGGTTAAGTTTAGAACCTTATTAGTTTTTATGTCTAGATAGTAGACACATTTTTGTTGAGCCTCTTGCGCTCGTTTATTTAGCCTTTTCTTAGAGACAGTAAATTGTCTTAATAGTCTGCCTGTCTCGTACATTTGGATCCAAGCCTTGAATGTTCCGTAACAAATGTATTCTTTTTCTCTCCACCACCCTTAAATGAGCCTGTTGATTATTTCGATTTACAGAAGGAGCAGGTCCACTCTACGGGGCCGCCATGTTTTTACAGTAGCCCGGAGTGGACGTCACATCTTTTTGAGTTTTAATGACAACTAAAGTTGACCATAGGTTCTCCTGCATGTTCAGAAGGGAACAAGAGTAAAACAGTTGGGATTCTTTCTGACGTCAACACACATAGCTCTAGTTTAGATGGACACTTTTTCAAAAATGATCATTTACACAAGTCAATCAAATCTGTCACTAAAAGACCGGGTTCTGGCTCATCACTGGCCCAGAATAAAAAAAAAAAAAAGTGTTTCATCATTTTCATTGTACAATGTTATCCTTTTTCACTTTAAGTGACAATATATCTCTCACTCAAAACGGTCTTTAATTCAATGCTTCATAAATTGAATAACCCATTGGCAAACGTAACGAGTGCATATAAGCAATATGTATATATCCATGTAACAGCCATTAAAACTACTGTATCAGCAACCCCTCGCATTACATTCAAGAACTACACGTTTAACAACAAGGTCTGGGACAAAGTAACACATGACAACTACTTCAATAGTCTTTGTATAAGACCTAAAAACCAAGTGGAAGTAACTTGAAACGAGTCAAACACAGCAAATAATAATTAATACATGAAACTGACGTCAACTCACCCGAGGTTCTCAGATGAATGAGAGCAGGTCCAGAAACATGGAATCCCGTCACTCTTCGGTAAAATACACGTGAGGTAATGAATAGAACTAATAAAATGCCTCTCAAACTGTACTAATGAACTCAACAACCACAAGAGTTCCAACTACGCTTTTTGAGTTTTCTTTTTCTCGGTTTTTTTTCTTCCTCTACGGTCGAACTCTCGCGCACTGATGGTGCTGGTGTTGTGGCGTCCTCTAGCGGCCATATCAAGGACGGTGTGACTAACTGGGCCAGTCAAGTTTAGGTGGGTTACAATATTAATACATCCTCTGCACCACGTGTGTGTGTGTGTGTGTGTGTGTGTGTGTGTGTGTGTGTGTGTGTAACTTAAGTGAATAATAATCAAATATGTTGACAGTTATTTTAATGTATGTTAAAGGTGCAATGTGTAAGATTTGGTGACATCTAGTGGTGAAGTTGCATGTTGTATCCCTCACCTCGCCCTCACCCCTCTGGTCATGTGGGAGACACGATGGTCGCCTTCAGTTGTCATCACAACTCAAAAGGTTCAGTACGTCCACTTTTACTCCTGTAAAAACATGGCGGCTCGTTTCAAGGGAAATGGACAAAACTACATCTTACACACTGCACCTTTTAAGTGGTAATTACATTTAGTCCCACAGTTAAAAACCAGCCACTGGAGAGCAACCACAATGCTGACCTGGCCCTTGGTGAAAATGCATTCGACAGCCCTGCTCCGCTCCAATGCCAGGCAGGTCGGTGAGCGGCAGCAGGTCCATTGGAGAGCTCACCCGCAGGTGGACGAGGACCAGTGTCCCCAGAGTCTTCATCAGATAAGACGTCAGCGCCACTGCGGGACTCTGCCGTACGAGGTTGGAATTAAAACAAAGGATTCTGTTGGAGCCTTCTCAGAATGGTGAATCCAGAGCACAAAGCTGTGGCGCGCAGAGGTTTAGTGAAGCTCGTCGTACCAGCAACGTGATTTCCACTGAATTGGCAGAGAGAGGGCGGAGGGGGATTGCATCGTTTGGGGAATAAGCAGAAGTTTAGGTAAACGGTTACGTTTTGAGAGAAGACGCTCCCTCAGAAAATGTCTTCAAAGGTTCCCTCTGCTCTGATGACATTCTCGAGAGCTCTCCCCAAAACCTCTACACCAGATGTAAAACCAATCAAAACAAAGTCAACATTTACACTTGACAAGCGCTTGATATCTAATGACCAAGACAAGATCATCAGTGTAGCAGGGACGTGAGGACAATTATCCACACACACACACACACAACGGTGTATTCAGACAGTTAAAAAAAAAAAAAAAATCTCCTGGCCCTTTCCAGAATTACATCCACGATGAAACTATAAAAGAAATGTTTGAAAGAACAGGGAGAGAGTAAGACAGGTGTTAACAATTAACAACTTTATTAGTATGAGACTATCTGTGATGTGGGTTGAGGGAGGAGGAGGGATGAGTGAGGAGGAAATGGACAAGTCAAAGGAGTAAAAGGTAAATGAGACAAAAACAGAAACAACAGACATTCTTTTAGAACAGCACGTGGTGGAGGAAGGCTCTGTGAGTAACGGAAAAGTTAGGCAGGTTTTCTGCCCCAGCCCTTTATCAAGAGTGACACGACAGTGTAGCACCGACTCAGTACGAAGAGCGTTTCCTTGCATGGTGGAACATCCTATATTGCAAAGGCCTTGCACACCTGACAGCCAATCATGTTGTTAGTAATACATGGGAAGAATTGAAAATAACAAAAGGAAACCCCACACAAGTCCAGATTGCACTAAAACACAAAAATCACACACCGGAACATTTTCATGAGAAACCGAGTTCACTGATATCACTGGAAGTGTTTGTTTGTTTGTTTTTTAAACCCTCCAGCTACGCCAAGTCCAACTGATTTGAGTGGCACATTCATGGCAAATTCATTCTCACATCAGTTTGATAGCTCTGGGAAAATAGAAGATCAGATGATGAATGGGATGGAGGACATTTAAAAAGCACGAATTTCCAGCCACGATTTGTTTTTTACTTTCTAAACTCTGTTAATATGGTGATTTAAATTTCATAGAAATACTATAAAAATAAGATCTCATGTAGGCATTGGAGGGACTGATACAAGAGGCCACGTTTTTGATAGGCAACGAATGATGTTCCAAGTCAGAACATATTCTCTGAAAGTGCTAAAAAAAACAACCTGTTTGGCATTAGGGCTGGTTATTTGATTTCATCACACAAATCAAAACCACATTCTTTGAGGAAATGAAAACATACGGACCATGCGTAAAAAAAAAAAAAGACGAGACTCCACATAAGAATGCTGCTGAAGATCATCTTAAGCTAGCAAAGTGTCAAAACCTCTCGTGACAATAGTCAACAGTTCTAGAAAATGCCGACTCTTGTCGTCCGACGGTTTCTTTCATATTGGTGATCGATTTCATATGGACATTCACTCGATCCACGACGCGGTCAGCTACGTTACGAGCGTAGGTCATCTGAAAGACACAGGATCTGCTTTATATCACTAAGTGCTTTAATGACCCTGAAAAAAAAAATCATGTGACCGCTGGGGATTTATCTGATCAAGATAAACCAAAATGTTTAAAAAAAAGAAGAAAAAAATAGATACACTTTGTAGATTAAGGCATTCCCAATTACAACCAGTTGTCACAATTGACAGATATGTTGACGGAGATCACAGTCTGAGATGAGAGTGTTTTTCTTTACAATTGCATACAGTTTTTAAAAAGGACAGCATTTGTGCATGTTTCACTCTCTCCGTAAAGATGCTTCCATCAGTGTGTATTCTCCATTCATATGTTGTTCTTTATGCACACGAGACAAGTGCCATTTAAAACAACACACACACACACACACACACACACACACACACACACAGGTTGAATCTGATGCACCCATTTTCTCAAATATAAACACAACAAAAAGAACCCAAACAAACTAAGAAACACACACACACGCCCTCCATCCGACACAGATGCTCCTGACTCTAAACCAGAGTGTAGTTGTGAAGGCCGGTGCTTTGAAACATCATGAGAAAACACAAGTTCTCATCACACCATTAAACAGAGTGTGTTTAAAAAATAAAAAATATATAGACCAGAGCATTTCAGTCCAAAAAAACAAAGCAGCAGCAGTTCTTACAGGCTATCCCAAGGTGTTTTAGAAGTCCTTATTGTGTAATTGATTTGTGCCGAGTCCAGTTTGAAACAGTGCAGCCAGTGTGGCGAGGCTTGGTTATGTGGATTGAGGAGGTTCTACAGTGCAATATGGCTGCCTGCTGAGGCACTTACATGACATGTAGATCCTGCCAGGACCAGAGAGGCGGCGTTCAGGTCATTTGATTACCCCACAAAGTGATGGCCGAGGTGTTCTCGCCTTAGCATACACTTGGCAGTGGGTGGGTGTGCAGTTGTGTGTGTGTGTGTGTGTGTGTGTGTGTGTGTATGTATGTGTGTGTGAGATGTTTTCACTCTCTTATGCTGGCAGAATAGGAGAACTGGGGGAAGTGTGCTTGCTGGCCAGGATCCTCACAATCCAGACTGTGATCTGCAAGAACACAGAAAAAACAAACTGTCACATGTGAGCGCCCATGGGCAATTCCAGTCTTCAGAGGGAAGCTTGTTCCAGAGAGAGTGTCAATTGTAAAAGCTTTCTGCAAAGGGGGTCAGGAGCAAAGCTTCAGTAAAAGTGTGCGTGACCTGTCGTGGCATAAACCCCATCATGAAAACAGGACACACTGGTCCTCAGTTTAGCAACTACAGGAGAAGAGCAGGTTAGAATCCAAGTATTGGAATATCCACAATTATCCTGAGACAGCGGTGAGTGCTTTTCCTGTATTTTCTGTGCGGACATAACATCAGGTTTAAAAGGAGGTTATTCATCAAATCATGATCCTTACACTTGTCTGGGGGAGTGAGCGTGATGGTCTGTGCCGTGAACTCTTCATCGAAGTACCGGGTGTCTGTCTCTGATGTCACTTGTGGTCTGAAGAGAGGGGTGAGCTGAGGGCAGAAGG
The DNA here is from genome assembly GCA_016785325.1 of Chascanopsetta lugubris. Classification (NCBI taxonomy): domain Eukaryota; kingdom Metazoa; phylum Chordata; class Actinopteri; order Pleuronectiformes; family Bothidae; genus Chascanopsetta; species Chascanopsetta lugubris. The sequence continues at coordinate 119,268 of JAFBJT010012180.1, read as the reverse complement.
AGAGAAGACTGAGCAGTCGGGACACGTGGCAAGTTCTTAAAGGTCTCCACGGGAACGAGGGTCAGGAGCACACACGTTTCATTGTTGGTGAAGGACAAGCCACCATCAGGATTAGAGAGTGTGCTTTCAAAGACAGCGGTGGAATTTGGGCCTCAGCAACCTTTGGACAGTGGAGACCAGTGTCATCAGCAACTGAACGGCAGTGAGCCGTCATAGCAAACACTCGTGAGAGGGACGCGTGCACACAAACGACACGTATTAAAGTGAACTTGACAGAGGAACTATTTCTGCTGTTTCACCGTGTTATAAAGAGGGTGAGATCGCAGGTGACAGGCAGAGCAAATGTTGAAGAAATGTCAGAAGGTTTTAGTTGTTGTTGGTTTTTTTGTACCTGCTGTGAAAGTGTATTTTTCCCTTTGATGCGATAGTAGTAGTAGTTCTACAATCTTAACAAGACCTTGTGAAGAGTCACACAGATGTTGGTGCATAATATAGAACATTTCAATCGTATTCATTAACTGTTCATTATTCATGACGACGCGTCCGCCCCCAGTCGCTAAAGAAATGCCAATCTTAGCATCTTTAATTGGAATCCGTCTGGTTTTCTTCCGGCACAAATGATTTTGCACTTCAGTTCGATGAAGAGAAATATTTCAATATACCCCCTTTGTCATCGTTTACCGAGAGAGAGCATGTTTCAACATCAAAGAATTAGGAAGACGAGTGACGGCGAGAGGCAGCGGAACGTCACTCAGCCTCAGTGTCGCTCCCTCTTACCTTCTTCTGTAACACGTCTTGCCAGTTGATGGTGATGAAGAATTTGTGACTCATGACTTCTTTGGCATCATTGGGACCTCCGCCTAACCTGTAGGTCCACACAACATCACGTCACGGTTAAGCAGGAACTTTCAGCGGGAAGGATCACAGGGTGACAAGTCGGAGCCCCCCCCCCGTCACCTCACCTCTTTTTGGGGTCCTTTTTGAGCAGTCCTGCCAGCAGGGACTTGGCCTCCGGAGACAGATTCCTTGGGAATCGGATCTCCTCCATGAGGATGAGCTCAAACAAGCGCTCATGGTCCTGATTGTAGAAAGGTAGACGTCCGCACATCATCTCATACATGACCACGCCCAACCCCCACCAGTCGACTGCGCGGCCATAGTCATTGTCTTCTAAGACCTGAGGAGGAGGACACATTTTTCTGATTCATGTCAAAAATGACAGGGACCAGACTCAGATATGTCTTGTACTGTATATACAGTAAAAAAAAATTTAAAAAGCTGATCAACACGACAGCTTTATCAATATACAATATAATATTAATGTAGAGACTTGTAATTTCCCAAATTAACACAGTACTTTGTTCTACATATATTATTATATGCATGTTCATAAAATTACCTTTTGTTCTTATGGGGATTAAAAACCTGAGATTGTATGAGATGCATGTGTAGTTTTGATCCATACCTCAGGTGCAAGATATTCAGGAGTCCCACAGAAGGTTTTCATGGTGGCCTCGGGCGTAATACCCTCCTTACACAGACCAAAATCAGTGATTTTGATGTGGCCATCTTTGTCCAGCATTAGATTCTCCAGCTGAGACGAAATCAAATGAAAAACGATCACCAAAAACACTCACAAAGATTTACATTTTTGAGCCCAAGGAGACCTCAGCATATGAAATGGGGGGGGGGGGGGGGGGGGGGGGGGGGGGTCGAACCCCGACCTTCTGGTCCAGAGGACAGATCCTCTAACCCCTCAGAGTAGCTCTAAGCTCAGTGTAGTGTCAGTCGATGTACGACTGCAAATGTATCTGATTGATTCACAGATTGTCAGAAGGGAGATGATGAAGTCAAGTGAAATAAATATTAGAATGTATAGGAGACTCCGAAAACACTTACTCACCACAAAATAATCACCTAGTCTTCTCTGAATCACGCAGTATCACATTTGACATTTAAATGATGGATTTGATGAGTAATCACCTTTAGATCACGGTAGACGACATCACGGGAATGCAAGTACTCAAGCGCTGACACAATCTCAGCGCCGTAGAAGCGCGCTCGGTCTTCTGTGAATACTCGTTCCCGTGACAGATGAAAGAAAAGCTGAAAGAGGCAAGAGATGCTGGACTCAAACATTAACCAACTGCAGGAAATCTAAGTTAGCACGGGAGGCTGGAGATACGAGGTTGCACTTGTTTACGTCTCTATAACTCTGTGAATCTAAGGTCTTACCTCGCCTCCGTTTGCATATTCCATTACAAAACAGAGCCGATCGTGGGTTTGAAAAGCATACTTGAGTGTCTGGAAGAGGAAACAAAAATATTATAAACAATTTTTTTTAAAAGTGAAAGAATGTGAAAGAAGAATCAAGGTCTAAACTCTCTAATCACCGTCAGGGCTCACATTAACACAGCACCCTGTAATGACGCCCACACATAAACCTAATGACCTAAGAAGGGCAGAGTGATTTCCACAGATTTGAGATCAGCAGGTGCACACAGCGACCTCTGGAGGGCAGACTTGCTCTCAAACCCTGGTGCAGAAACCAAGGGTAGGCAATGGCCTTCTACTGATGTTTATTTGTGGTTATTTTAATGTGTCCCCTCCTTGAATTAACTGTGGGTGGAACAATGGCAACTTTGACCACTCAAAATGACACCGATGAGACTGTTGGATATCTGCCAGCGCACACAAACACAAAGACGACAGTGGCCTTCTAACACAACTGAGCAGACCGGACCAAAGATAGAAACCAGCCATGCTCACTGCATCATCAGGAGTCAGAGAGAGGTGGCAAATGTCTTGTGTTACGTTATGACAGAGCTTAAGAGAAATATTGACTTAAAACTGATGAGACCAATTCTGATTTGAGTTGTCAATCGTTTTACACTTTGCGTCCAGCCCACGGAAAAACATGAAGCGACAGAATATCACATTGTAGAACTGTCTGATGATGACGACTCGCACGAGGATGAATCAATTATGGGGGTGGGGGAGGGGGGGAGAAGACAGTAATAAAACAACTAGCATACAGTGTGGAACGTGCAAATGTTCTCACCGTGAGAAAGGGGTGGCGTGTGTTTTGTAACACTCTGCTCTCCGTTACTGTGTGGGCCACCTCGTCCTGCACAACAAACACAACACTGTCAGGAAGACTTGGAACATTCTAGTCAAGTGTTCACTTTAAACGCCGGTGCTATTGAAGACGGTGACATTCACTGATCACAGGGATTTACTGTGGACGTGTTTTACATTCAGGGTTTCCTTTCATGCATGAAAGCCTCAGCAGTGCTCAGGTGGTGCCGAGGGGGGAGTGGAAAAGCAGAGGTAGGACTTGACAAACTGAATTCACTCTGGTCATGTGCTTATGTTCTGGTTTTCGCCCTGACAATCAAGCAGTCCCACCTCTTTCACAAGATTGTGATTTGTACTGTTTTGTTGTTTTTTTACAGTTTGGACCCTGCCACATATGAGAAAAAACATCATAACAGAGAACCTTGAATTTCTAACTTAGGGAGGACATTCACTGTTTTATCGAATTATACTGACACAGCATCAAGCAATATTCTTGCAGTCCACCTTCATGTGTTTTGAGAACATAGCTTTCCCCAGAGCGCTGGTGGAAGGGGGGGGGGGGGATGTATCGGTTCTATTTCAGTTGTGGCCTGCTCGTGCAAGGTTTTCCAGGATGGTGAACTCCACTGTGAAGTTCTAGGATAAAATGTGTCCAGATAAAGATATCCAGTGAAGCACACTCACAAACACACGCTTACCTTGGCTATAATGACCTCTTTGCGCAGGATTTTCATTGCATAGTGAACTCCAGTGGACTTCTCTTTGACCAGAATCACCTTCCCAAATGTTCCTTTGCCAAGCAGCTTCAGGTATTCGAAGTCGCTCATCGTCTGTGGAGCACACAAGCTTTTCTGAGAGAAATTCAGAAACATGGTTCAAATTGGGAAGAATGCAGTTTCTTGAATGCCACAAAGATAACTCTGTCCTGTGTTTGTCTTTTACAAGTAAGGTAATAGAAGTTTTGACAGTCTGCTCTGTAATCAACGGCAAGCGACGAGGTTCATATTTGCACCGGTTACCAAAAGGGTTTTTTCCTCTTTGGTACAGTTTCAGAAATTGAGCCGGCCCACAACCTGAGATAGCATATGACTATACAGGGAACTTCTGATCCTTTACTACTACTGAAATGACTGTACATGGAACACTAGGTGATGACAATGTGTCTGAGAAGGTTCATGAAAAGGACAATACTTTATTTAAAAACTGGACTTGTTCAGTCTGCAAGGACCAGATCAAAATTAAGCTTTCCATCTATTAAATACCCAAAAAGATATTTCTCTTACCACTTTGGCGCGGCACTTGGACATGGCCACCTCCATCTCCTCCAGACTGCTCTCGCTGGGTGAGCCAAACAAATCCATCGGTTCCTCTTCTTCCTGCTCTCGCATCTTCAAACTGTTTGCCACAGACTGGATAGCATGCATCCACTCCTCTCTGTGACAAAATACATGTGTCAGAAATCATCAGAAAGTACATTTCTGTGGCCTAAAAGTAATACACTGAGTACGGGACAGTCTCTTATATACAGAGGCATATTTATGCCATTTAGAGATCAACACTCAAAATGTCGCCATCGTAAATTTGTTACAACTCAAGGAAAAATTGGCTGCGTGTATGATACAAAAATATTCTGCCTCGTCCTCACCTCTCCTCATTGCTGTCGACGTGAAATGTACGTTCAATAACAGTGGTCCACTGCAGGCAGCGGATGACAAACGTGTTGGGTCGAGGTCTTTCTGTCTTCATTAACTGGCATTCTGTGAAATGCATGGTAAGAAAAAAAAGATTAAAGATTAACAACTGAGGTCAAAACTCTGAACATCCATAGATTGATTATCTGTCCATAGACAAAAATCACCCTTCTCCCAGACATTAATACCTGCTGCACACTAGAGGATTAACAGCCCAATGTTCAGGTAGGATAGAGCCATTCGTACAATCAAGAGAAAAGAACAATTATGTGATGCTGAGCTGAAGAGATCCGGCCAAATAATATTGTAATAATATTATATTACAGAAATAATACGATTACAAAATGAGTCAGAGAGTCATACGACATGAAAGGAACAGAAAAATATCTTGCAGTTCAGTGACAGTGCTTCTTTCACGTGTTCGCAAGATTAAATGATTAAAGGACAGAGACGTCTACTGTGATCTCTTAAATCCTCCTGTGCAGCAGGTATTCCTCCTTTCTTTCCTCTATGTGGAGAACAAACCTGCCACTGAGAAATTGTTGAGCGGAGGTGAGGCCTGATCAGTTAGATCAGGCTTCTCTTTGTAGCCGATGAAGGAACCGTCACTCTTCAGGATGAAATATCTGGCCCTCCATGTTTTAATATATTCACCTGAGTGACAAAAGAGAGTGATCATTGAGAGTGTGTTGAAATGAATTGATGACATTTGCGTACAAATGTTAAAACTCTGTGTTAGAAATGAAGGATTTGACAAGGCTACGTATTCATCAACATGATCACACCTTACCTCTTTTTTGAAGCCAGCCCTCTTTGACTACATTTACTTCATTCATGGTGAAAGGCTTGTTTTAGAGAGGTGCAGGTGTGGAAGTGTTGGGGGATGGGGGGGAGGGGGAGCAGTGGATTTCTATTGATCTGTTGCAGGCTCAGTCACTCCTTCAAAACTGAACAGCACCTGCTGGGAGAAAACAGGCAAAATGTTAGATATGATCATTTTAGAATAAAAACATTTTACCAAGTTTAAACAAACATGGCAGCATGTCAGGCAAAAACTAGGATTGCTGAGCTTTGTTTGCTTGTTGGTTTGCAGGATTATGCAGAAAGCACGGAACAGAAAGCATGGAACATTGTGATAGAGTGCGTCAGGGACGAGACTGCTACATTTTAGTGCAAAAAAATGAAAGTAATATGGGTCTAATTCAATGTTTGACAACACAATGAATGAGTCATCTGGTGTATAGAAGTACACTCACATCAAGCAAGATCGATCATTGGAATAAACAATAACATTGTTCTCGTGAGCCATACGTTCATCAGCAAACAGCAATGAGCTAAAAAACTGAACGCAAAACTACATTACATGAAATTTAAAAGGTGAAAAGGTGCAGTGTGTGAGATGTAGGTCAATTTGTGCCACTTCCACCTTCTAGAAATAGTTCTACATAACCCTAAAATGAGTCTTTTCAGGTATATTTACACCAGGAGTGGGTCCACTCAACGGGGGCCGCCATGTTGTTTTTTTTATACAATCGCCCAGAGTGGACGTACTAAACATCTTTTGAGCTGTAATGACAACTGAGGGCTACCATAGGTTCTCCGGCATGCTCGAGTGGGAAGGGAGGATACAATAATGCAACTTCACCACTAGATGTCACCAAATCTTACACACTGCACCTTTAAATATGTAGGATTTGGTGACATCAAAGGATAAATAGCCCTCACCTTCCCTCCCTGGCCCTGGAAACTAGAAGTTTGTTTTGGTGCTTGTTTCCACTCTGGGTTGTAGTAAATCAGGGTGGTGTGTTTACGACATGGCAAAGGTAAATATAAAGTACTCCAGCTGTAAACAAACACGGCTCGTTCCAGCATAACGAAAACTGTGTTTACTTTAAAGTGATGACACGCGGATGAACATCGGTATTTGTATTGTTCACCTGACTATCTCAGTATCAGTCGGGACGAGAGAGTGACTCGTGACCAAGAGAAAACAAGACGGAACCAACCACCTAATAAACGATGGGAACATATGGACATTGGTTCGATATCATCCGCGTCGAGATTGCGGATGTTGTGCGAGTGCTGAGGTTTCGGATGAGTACGTACTTTCTGACGAGCACTGGGAAACACGACGACAGCCAATGGTATAAAGATGACGCACTCTCACTGACTGGGAATTCGCTGTTTCCAACGCGAATCTCGTTTTTTACGATAACATGGCGTGAATCTCGCTGTTGGCAGAAGAAGAAGAAAAAGAAGAAGAAGAAGAAGAAGAGTAGGCGCTTTAAGTTCCGAGGCTAATGCTAGTGCGTGAACGAGTAAGAGCGAGTGGACGGGTTCACGAGACAGACGTGACAGAAAACAGCAGGAACGCGAGGTGTGGGTGGTCAGGGGGTCCACATCACCTGCCACAGAATCCGGGTTTACTGGAAAACGAACCCTCCGACACACCGTGTCATACTTTGCTCGCTCCGAGCAGATGGCACGGGGTACCAAGACACTTTGCCACTTACAGCCCGAATATCGAGTATGAATTATACCAATATTACACTTAGTTAAATGACGTAACCACCTTTGCCGCCGTGTTATTGTGTTGCTAACTCGCCTAAGAGGCTGGAAACGACCGTGTTTCGTTCGTAACTGTTGACATGAGCAGTCATACATGCTTTTCGTTTTAGTAGGTTACTGATGTAGCCTGGCGAACAGTAAAAGTTGTCAACAAACAGTTCTGACCGACTCCAGCCCCCTCGGCTAGTCGTGGAATCCGATGCCGGTTTGTGCGTAATAGATAAGAAGGACCAACATACATTCGACAAGCTTTATCCCACGTTGTTCTCGTTTCAAGGCAGTTTTGACAAGCTGGATCCAGTGTAGGCCATCCACCATGGAAAACGCCGTTGACGTTCTTCTTCTCTGCGCCCCGCAGCCACTGGAATACACGACACCGCCATCTACAGACCAAACGCAGTAGAGCACCTTGCTGTCAAGACGAGATTTAAACTCCGAGCCTGAAGGTTTTAGGGCTGTAAAACAGAGGCAATTGTGAAATGTCAATGAGACCATTTTCGAAGTTATCACTTCAACATCTAAAAGAGAAAACTTTTATAATCAAGGAGGAACATGACAGGACTCTTTTACGTGTGAGTGAAATTGGAGGTTCCTACCAGAGAGCATTACTTGCATGGTTCAAAACGCACTCGATTATTTAAAGAAAAAAAAACTCTTCCATCTCTTTGATGGAAAAAACAGGAAATGCCAGATTTGAGACTGTGCAGAGTTTTGGGTTAATAATTACAAACGTTTAATTCACTCATTGTTGACTCTCAAGAGCAATTAGAACAATTCATAATGTGGGTTATAGGGATGACACAAACACACTAGTTTGTCTTTCAAAAACATTTCAAACAGCACAAATAATATTTAAGGTAAAAAAACAACAACAATGTCCTAAGTTACAAAGTTTAATAAAAATGAATCTCAGGATCATCAAAGTTGAAAATATGCAGCAAAACATGGACGACAAATGTTCTCTAACATCAAATAAGTGCAAACTATTTGTGATCTAGCTTCTTGGGAATCTACCAATCAACTCATTTCAATCAGACCATTTTCACAAATTACTCAACCTGTCAAAGCTGCAGGTCATTTCCCCTCCACTTCCCTCTGCAGGGGGCCGAGGTGGTGCAGGTGAGGCCCCAGAGGAAGGTGGTGGTGGTTGGGCAGGTGGGGCAGGTGGGCAGGTTCCGGCTGAAGTTGATGGTGGTGGTGGAGGAGCTGGAGGGGCAAAATACAGAAACCAAAGCCTGCCTCCCTCTCTCTCTCTCTCTCCCCCTCTCTCTCAAATACCAGACAAATACTGTTAAACCTGCCATTAGTAAGGGCAGGTCAAAAGTTTATGAATATGAATATTACAATGAACAGAGAGTTTTTCAGATTGTTAAATGTATAAATGGAAACAAGTTTGAAAAAAGATTTGTAATCCCTTTCCATTTTTTTTAAATCACGTTATTTTTGTATAACTTGTCATTTTGTATATTATGAAGTGAAAATACATGGGAATATAGAAATTAAATCGTACGTAACAATGCGTTAAAATATAAACAATACTTTTAATCAGTCATTTTCATTTAGTAAGTGACATCTTTCAAATATCGCACCAAATAAAACAGGGATAGGAAATTTGAAATTGAAATGAAATGAGAGCAAATGCACGTAAGACAGACAAACACCGACGGGCCTGTTGATACGGATCATTTTTATTGCCGGTGGTTCCAGTGGCTTTATGCTTTGGCCGTAAAACAACCCAACCAATCATCATCATCCCTGCATGAAATAAGCCGGAGTCGAGTACAGCAAGTAGGGATTGAGTTTGCAGTCTACAAAGCTGCTGTCGTGGGCCTGGCGGCGGTAGTATCTACGGAGAGCGGGGCTGCCGGGGTGGCGCTCTCTGACGTGGAGGAAATACTCATCGGGCCGGCTCGACGTGTAACCGCAGTCCTCGCACACGAAGATCTTGGAGCGTCTCTGGCGGTAGGCGTACTGTTGGTGAATGCTGTGGATTTTCCTCATGTGGGATTCCAGAGAGCAGCGCTGTGTGAAGGCTTTCTCGCACAGCTCACACTTGTAGGGACGGATTCCTGCAGCGCAGGGGCCAACAACACCGTCACATGCTTTTTACGGCTGCACCCGTCAATTCACATTGTTCACAATCGTACCCATTGATGTACACGTGACTTTGATCTGTTTACAGTGGTGTGATGAGGAACTTGCCTTTTTTTTAAAGGTGCAGCGTGTGTAAGATTGGGTGACCTCTAGAGGTGAAGTTGCATTTTGTGTCCATCACCTCACCCCTCACCCTTCTGAACACGCGGGAGACCCTGTGGTCGACTTCAGTTGTCATTCAAACTCAAGAGATGTTCAGTGCGTCCCCTTTGGGCTACTGTAAAAACATGGCGGCCCCCGTAGAGTGGACCCGCTCCTCATGTAAATATACATTAAAGGGCTCATTTAACGGTGATGAGGGAAAAAAAATACATTTAGGTGATTCCTGAAAATATTAGTATGTAATTGTTTAATAATCTTTTTTTTAGAAGTGACACAAATGACCGAAATCTTACACACTGCACCTTTAAATGCGAGAAAAGGCTGTTCAGGCAATCTGTACATATAAGTGTGTGTGTGTGCGTGTGTGTGTTTGAAGAGTACATTTCACTCCTGACCTGTGTGTGTCCGCATGTGCCTCTTGAGATCGAAGGTGTCATTGAATCCTTTGCCACAGAACTGACAGGGGTGTCTCTTCACCAGGCTGTGGCACTTGAGGTGGCGGGTCAACATGCGCTGTAGAGGGAACACTTTGTGGCACACTGAACACACAAAGTCTCCTGAGCTCCGGGGATGGATCTGATGGGGAGAGGCGGGGCAATAATCAGAACAACATCCAATCAAATCCACCTGAGCCATCCTTCTCCGCCGAAATGCCCAGTTCTCCAGTGACAAGAAAAACAACTCGCCGGAGCACCGTCGCTTTTGAATGAGAAGGTCACTTGTTCGAGTCCCACTCGGACCCTGCAGCAGTGACACTGGCCCTGACTCTGATACCCCTAATGGCCCTATGTGTACTGGTATAGATACCCCGTTACCCAGAATACTAGATAAGCGGATGAGGATGACATAATGATAATACTTCCATTTAGGGCGACAGTGGCTCAGTGGTGAGAGCGGTCGCCTTTGGATGGTTGGTTCCAAACGGGTTCGAATCCCACTCGGACCCTGTTGCAGTGTCACTGGCCCTGACACCCAAAAAAGGCCTTATGTGTACTGGTAGAAATAGCCTGCAACCCAGAGCACTGAAGATGACTGGGACTCGCAACTGTGAAGCCCGTTGGTCGTTACTACTCTTGGTGTGGTCATGGACTCAGACCCGATTCTCAATAGCCACTTAGCCAGTTACAAAGTCCGCCTACTATCATAAAAGGTAAATATATATATATATATCTCAATATACAGAACCTGAAACAAACTCGACTCTTATAAATCAAGGTTGAAGACTTCTTTTCGTTGGATTATTCCCTAAAAGGGAAAGTCTTTGTGCAGTGTGGTCATAGAGGAGTTACATCTCGTAAACATACACTGTAGATATCATCCTCTCTAAGCGCTGCTATCAATCCATTCGCAAACTGAACAACCCGTTCAGTTTGCGAACTGATGACAACTGTAGTCATCATCAGCACCACAAGCGTCTAGGCGCTGTACACATTTGACACTCTTCTCTGCAACTTGCTGAAGTGTCTCGGTGTTGCCGGCGCATCGGCTCCGAGGAGACAAGACCAACAAACTAAACTAAACCAGGAATCATTGACTTCTCACGTAGAAAGCAGCCTCTCGCGCAAGAACCTGGCGGCTTAAACATCCACGGCTGCCGACATCACACCAGGATTTTGAGGTTTCTACTGTCCGGATCAAACGACCCAATAGGTAAGTCCCGGGTGTTTCTGTGCTCTCGCCGGTATTTGCCGAACAACTGAAAGTTCCAGAAGAATGCCAAATGAAAGGCCCTGCTCACCTTGGCCCTGCTGACCGGTGCCAGTAGACTGTGATGGCAGAAGGGGCCCGGGAGCAGCAGCGCAGCAGACCACTCCGGCCCATCCTCGGTGCTCGATCCCCCGGACCCAGCCAGAGACACTGGCAGTAAACACACACTGTAGATATCATCCTCTCTAAGCGTTGCTATCAATCCATTCGCAAACTGAACGACCCGTTCAGTTTGCGAACTGATGACAACTGTAGTCATCATCAGCACCACAAGCGTCTAGGCGCTGTACACATTTGACAATCTTCTCTGCAACTTGCTGAAGTGTCTCGGTGTTGCCGGCGCATCGGCTCCGAGGAGACAAGACCAACAAACTAAACTAAACCACGAATCATTGACTTCTCACGTAGAAAGCAGCCTCTCGCGCAAGAACCTGGCGGCTTAAACATCCACGGCTGCCGACATCACACCAGGATTTTGAGGTTTCTACTGTCCGGATCAAACGACCCAATAGGTAAGTCCCGGGTGTTTCTGTGCTCTCGCCGGTATTTGCCGAACAACTGAAAGTTCCAGAAGAATGCCGAATGAAAGGCCCTGCTCACCTTGGCCCTGCTGACCGGTGCCAGTAGACTGTGATGGCAGAAGGGGCCCGGGAGCAGCAGCGCAGCAGACCACTCCGGCCCATCCTCGGTGCTCGATCCCCCGGACCCAGCCAGAGACACTGGCAGTCGTCTTTGTGCTGCTGCCCGGGTGGTGGTTCCTGGCTGGGGCAGGGTGGGAGGAAGGTGGGGGCTGCCCAGCGTCCGCTCCGCCAAGTTGTCACTCTCTGCGACTGCGAATAAAGAATTGCACGTCGGTGTTCGGAGCGAGCAGACGACGCGGCGACGTCCCAACGTCAGAAAAGTGGATTTCAAAAGCACTGGAAACGCTCACCTGCGACACCATCTTCTCTCCGCTCCGGATGTTCTGACTCTCTCCACTGCCAAGCCCCACAGGCGCCTCGTTTCTTCTTGACCAGGAAGGAGCGTGGCATCATAGAAATTCCTCCAGTCTTATTCTGCTTCTTCCCTGTGGTCCTCAAAACTTGGTCTCCTATCAGTAACGCAGTTGGGAAGCTGAGTGTTTGTGTTTGCAGGGGGGTGGGGGTGGGGGGGGCAAAGGGCTGGTTGGGAGTCAAGTGTTTTGACTGGAGAACACCTGTGCTAACTGCGCGCATGCGCCACTGTCATGAGTCCGCCGCTGGTTTTGCATGTCAGGTAGTGAGAGTCAGGGGAACTTTGCACTCAAGTGGGCCCTGACATGCAAAGTTTGCCGCGGACCGAGCCCCGGCCCTACACAACAGGGCCGAGTCGGACTAACAGGAGCAGGCACAGGGGAGCCACAGCTTTAACTGCTAGGTAAATCAGCCCTGCCTCTGCCTCTGCCTCACCCCCCCCCCTCCCCAACCCCCCCCCTTTTTTATGTGGCAATTGTGCGGTGGGACTATGGAGCTTTTGAAACGCATACAAAGGCCATTCAGTGAACACTTGCTGTTCATTGACTGTGATTTTTACATGATAACATGGAGCTCATGACAGTTTCAGCCCTAGAATTCAGTTCAGAGCCATTTGCATAGTGACAGAGTGTCCTGAAGCAGGAGTTCTAAAGAAGGCTTACCTGTGAATGCATCACCGCAATGATGTCAATTTGATTTGATGTCCTTTGATTGTAAAGCACTTTGAGCTGCAATCTTTGTATGAAATGTAAATAAAGTTTCTCATTATTATCAGTATTATCATTATGAATTGCTTCTGGTCAACACTGATGAAGTCATTTCAGCCAGTTATACATGGGATGCAAACAAATCTCCATCTTGTTTCACTGGACTCTGCGTGGCAAAAACAAATGATGCCCCGAGACTAAAGCCTTTCATGCAAATATCAGAGAGCAGAGGTCACTCCAAGAACAGTGGGAGGAAAACCAAGCACAAACTGAACAACAGTGCGAACACGACAAACGAATCGAGAAAGCCCCCTCATTGCTATGCAACTTAAAGGTGCAGTGTGTAAGATTTGGTGACCTCTAGAGGTGAAGTTGTGTGTTGTGTGTATCTTCTGAACATGCAGGAGAACCTATGGTCGACTTCGGTTGTTGTTCAAACTAAAGAATTGTTGAGTATGTCCACGTTCACTCCTGTGAAAAACATGGCAACCCCCCGCCTCATGTAAATATAGATTAATACGCTCATTTAAGGCTAACGGGGGGAAAAGAAAGAATTTACGTGATTATAACTTCATGATTATAAAAAAAAAAAATAGCCGGATTTTTTGGTTCATATACAGGTAAGAGACCAAAATCTACATTAGAGTGGGTGAATGGATTTGTTTTCTCTTTAGGTAAAATCTAAAATGTAGATCTTTACACCGTTTCAAAGCATGTTATGTGACCAAGGAGGTTTAAACGCATGCAGAGAGATATCTAATGACACCTTGATGGATGTTTGGTGGACTTTACACATACTGAACTAAGTGTGCAAAAACTTGATTGATCTCAAACGGTCTTCACTCATTCTATTTGACAACTTACTGCCGTTGGAAAAAGAGAAAAAAAATCCCACGACTCCGTGACGCCAAAAGCATTTTACTCTGTACCGGCAGACTCTCTGTGGAGGCGGCAGCAAATGTACAACGCTGTCACATGCGTGCGCATGAGAGGTGCAGCGCGCGTAAAATAACATGCTACCTGCAGCTGAGGAGTGAGTGCCTGCCAGCTGCTAATCCACCGGGTGACACTCCTACAGTTCCATGTCACCCCGTGGCTTTGTCGGGCTTGGCGCGTTTGGCTCCGAGCCCGCGGTAACCCTTAAGACTGTCAGCTCTGCAAAGCTGCTTTGCTGATCAGACAGAAATCTGGTGCCTGTTGTGCAGCAGCGATCTGCTCATTTGGAGGGGAATTCAGAGGAAGAGAAGGAGGAGAGAACTCTCGGACAGAAGTAAATGTAAGTAACCGACGGTGGACAGACAGAGGCCGGCTTTCGACTGGAATGGTCACTCGGTTGAATTTGGAAAAACCTTGTTGTTTGCAAAAGATGAGCGATATCCCGGCCTCGGACAGGTAAGCTGCGATGCTAGAAATGTATTTTTTTTTTTTTTTAAATGCTCTGGAGACAATATACCAACCGGTGGTTGTGATGAATCATGTCATGTGTTATTTGAGAAAATGGCAGAAAAGGTGGCATGGAAGAGGGCGCCAAACTTTAACCTGCTCATTCCAGTGACCCAGAAATTAAAGTTGGGAGTGTGGAATTCAAATCAACACAAAAGTTCTGATGAATACAGTCAGCACTGCCTCCATTTGGGTCTTCTTTTCTTTTTTTTTATGTATATACGATAAACTACGCGTACGTACCGGTCTATATTATGGATGTCACAAACAAAACACCTCGACTGCCTCTCTGACAGACAGAGATTCAGCAGTTTCCTGCGCTCGGTCATAATCATCACCTCCGAATCTCAGAGTGTCGTTTTCACGTTAAACCTTTTCTCACCCTTCCCCCATCGCGGCCACTGACCAGTCACTTGTTGTTAGAGCCTGTTAGGTCATTAAGTGCTTATCTGCAGATTTACCCAGAGGAAAAAAACCAAACTGCGGGCTCCCTCCTCATCCCTCATTGAGGGGTCATTGTCAGTGCAGACAAGCTATTGTTTGTCTCATGAACATATATGATGGTCCACTCCTCTGTGCTCACAGACTGAAGGTGGCTTCAGTTAGTGAGTCGTGGTAGAATTTGGACCACATTTCGCATCTTTTCATCTTTGTCATTTCCCCCCGAAAAGTTCACGGAGACAAAATGTATCACTTAAGTTTTACAAATCTGTAAAAAATCAACAGTGATTGATTCAACTTTTAGGTGGACGTTATGTATGACACTTTAATGTAAACACTCCCAGACCCCACATTAATGCCTTTGTTTTACTGTACTCGACTCCTGCGTCAAACATTCGAGTGACACATTTTCATTCTTGGCAAAATGCCTTAAATATCAAAGTCTTATTAAATTTAAAGTTATAAATCAATAAATGTGGAGACAAAAGTTATATTATGGCGACGGGTTTCGTTTTCTGCTTTTGTCTTGGCTAATTGTATTTGGCCCATTATGTCCCTTGAGTTGCCAGATTTGTCTGTTGCTACATCGTTTGTTTGTTTTTAAACCTCATTGATTTCGCGCGACTAAAATGGGACTCGAACTCCCCCAGATTCCATTAAAGGTGATCAAAGAGTTGATTTGTATCTAAATAGGAAGCAAACCTCACTGATGAAATGAATGAGAGTGTCTGCAGTGTTTCCAGCTCTACGGTGAATAAGTATCTTTTATTTCCTCTAGGTTCAGTTTATTGTCGAAGCGGACAATACATTTTAAATTTAGGGCTTAGTCTGAGTGTCCCAGAACAAACATGCTCTTATGATAAAAAAAAACAAAACAAAGTGTTTGTGTTTTGTTCTTTTTGCAGGATGAGCACTGTTCTTGGTCGAGTAGAAACCCCAATGCAGGAGGGTTCTGGAGAGAGAAGACATAGCAGAACATACCAGGTACGTCTGAAACACTTACCCTTTTCCCTTTGATCAGATAGAATCACTTCTTTACACATCAACATCGTGGCATATTATTATCTCGGTCCAATACATTGTCATTGTCTTATTCTTGGCTCCTCCAATTCAGCAACAGTTTGACTTAACAAAAAGAAGAAGAAAAAAAACACCCGTACCTTGGTAAATGCTATCTTAAACTGGATTCCTCTTTATTTGTATAATTTGTATTTTTTTGTTTTTTTTTTAAACATTCTCATTGAAACCTACTTATACTTTCTGACTTGACAATGCCAAATTGAGTAAAATAAAACTGATCTGGAAATTTGGAGCAATATGCAATGTATTTTCTGAGGGAATCATGCCACGAATGCTGAATACTGTGACTGTACAATGTTAACCAATAAAATAAAGTAAGTAGTAGAACAACTGCTCCCTCACTGACACTGACACGGCACATTCACAGAACAGTCACCAAACATTTCAATCCTGTTGATAAAGGATGACCGAGGTCAAATGTTCACCAGTCAAATGAAGACTATCTTAAATCTTAAAGGTGCAGTGTGTACGATTTTAGTCATTTTTGTCACTTCTAAAAAAATAGTAGAAAACAATTCCATACTGACATTTTCATGAATTCATAATCATCTTTCCATTACCATTAAATGAGAACATTAATGTATATTTACATGAAGAGTGGGTCCTCTCTACGGGGGCCGCCATGTTTTTACAGTAGTAAAAGTGGACTTTCTTTTCAGTTTGAATAACAGCTGAAGTCGACCACAGGTTCTCTTGCAGAAGGGTGAGGGGGTGAGGTGACGGACGCAACGCGCAACTTCACCTCTAGAGGTCACCAAATCGTACACACTGCACCTTTAAATGCAGTCATACACATTCATTATCGGCAATCTCACATGTATCCATCCATCCGGTCACACAATACCCTTTTTGACTGAAAACGAATGTATGTTCAGATCTTTCCAGATGACAACAAGGGCGAGGATTCAGATTCCTGTTCCTACCCAGACGACCCGCTCTACAAGAGGGAGCGTCTCCCCTCTATTGTGGTGGAGCCCACGGAGCACAGCGAGCTGGAGGGGGAGGAGCTGCACTGTCCTCGTCTGTGCCAAATGAGCAACAGTTCGAGGGACGAAGAGGACACGTCCGCTGAGCTCACGGAGACACCCGCAGATGGTGACAACCAGGGGACGGACGAACGGTGAGGACACACACCGCACACGCACATGGCCGTGACACACAGCGCATCCTCATTTGTCACGATTGCAGGTCGGTGGAGAGGAAGTCTTCAATCGGACCGTCCCAGAGTCAACTGTCCCTGTCCCGGCTGACCCCTCCCGCCTCCCCCACCCAAGCCGAGGCAGCACCGCCGTGTCCAAAGAACTGAACCTTCGCGGCCACCGTAAGCTTAGTGGCTGCAGTTTACCTGAGTTGCGCATTTGCAACCAGTTAATCGGCAGGTTAAATGAGAATTCCATTGGTTGAAGTTGACAACAGTATTTGCTATTTTTTATTGATGTATATAGTTTGAAATGATTGCATGTGTAAGCCATTTAGAGGGGACGGTAACAAGGTTTCCTAAAATAAACAAAGCTGGCACTGACCTATCAAAGTCTGTAAAGGTTGTAATTCTAACACTCTGTCATTGGGAATTGAAAATCTTATTTCAAACTCTAACAACAAAAGGGCCCCAAGAACCATTCATATTTACACCTCCCTGATTATCTTTCTGTGATGTAAACGTCCACCTGCGCCAGTTATTGGATTGTCCTATTCTTATCTTTTCCTTTTTTTCTCCCGTACATCTCAGACAGAAGTTCATTGTCTCCTGGCATCAGGTTATTTTGGGCCCCCCGGAAAGAAAATGACTCAGGCCCCCCCTTATTTGGCGAGCCAAGCAAAGATATTTTTGCATGATTTTATGTATTACGTATGTTTGAACCATCATTTCCTTATATGTAGAGTATTTTTATTGTACATATGACATTGACTTGAATTATTTCCTTCTCAATTGTTTGTGTTTAATAGCCCATCGGGAAAAGACATCACTGCATAGAGTTTCATGACTACTGACTGTTCTTTAAGCAACATAAACGTAGTTTGAACCAATTAATCAACTTGCATATACAATGCAGTGCTCCAAGCAAGAAGAGTATGTATGTTAACTTTTCAGTCATAAAGATTAGAAGAAAGTATTGTTTGGCAAAGTGAATGTTGTTGTAACATCATGAGAAGACTCAGAACAGGCCTGGTGAACTCAGTGACCCGAAGCTGTACAGGGTAGAGATCCTGATTAATATTTGTAATCAATTATCTCAAACATGAATAACAATTCATGAAATAAGAAAATCCTTTATTACTCCAACAGTGGAGAACCCCCCCACGCCCTCTCTGCTACGCCCATGCCTTAAATAACCATTAATCATGTACTGGCATCAGTGAGATTTTGTTTTTCTCTATAAAGTCATAAACAACTAGCAAAAAAGCTCATTCTTACAGGAACTGGGTCACAGAATCTCTGTCCCATTCATGGATGTATTAATACAGGGAGGCCCAAAGAGGGGGTTGCCCCCCCCCCCCCCCGTCATGAGATGCCGAGGGGGGGGGGGGGACGTCCG
>JAFBJT010012180.1:60740-76493 GCA_016785325.1 Chascanopsetta lugubris | reverse complement strand
GAGAGAGAGAGAGAGAGAGAGAGAGAGAGAGAGAAATCTATGTTTATAAATGGCGTATCGTTTGGTGCATGCCTCAAAATATATGAGCAGAACTACGGCAAATGTTAAAGGCTGAGTTCTCAAAATTCTAGTGACCTTCTCAACAACCCCCTCCAACAAACACACACACACACGGACACACACACACACACACACACACACACACACACACACACGATACACTGCAGCTTGTCAATTCATACCATCTAAGTCTGCTTTGAAGGGAGACTTGCATCCCTCTATCCAAACCGATACCAAACAGCGAATGATGCAGAGGATTTCCATTTCAGCAGCCGCAGCAAATCACACAGCAGATCAACGTGCAGACATCGAGGAAATCTTTGCAAACTTTGCATGTGTGCGTGCATGTGTGTAAAGGGACCTACCTGAGACAGTGTGGCAGGCTAATGCAGAGAGCTCGGCTCTCTTTCTGTGCGCAGCCTCATCCTGGCAGCTTTGCCTGGCTGCTGCTGCTGCCTCTGATTGGGCGACTTGGGGGGTGGGGGGGGGGGGGGGGGGGGGGCGGTGTACAAAGGACAGCCAATACTAGAGAGTTCTGTGATTCACACAAAACTGAGGCAGATAGAGGCTCATCTTGTGCTCATCATGAAGTGGAACGGATTTGAAAGCCTTCACATATTAAAGGTGCACTGTGTAAGATTTGGTGACATCTGATGGTCAAGTTGCATGTTGTATCCATCACCTCACCCTCACCCTTCCAAGCATGCAGGAGAACCTATGGTAGCCCTCAGTTGCCATTAAAACTCAAAAGATGTTTAGTGTGTCCAATCTGGGCTACCATAAAAACATGGCGGCCCCCGTACAGAGGACCCCCTATTCATGTAAATATACTTTGATGGGCTTCTTTAAGGAAAGTGAGTAGGAATAAAACTTTTAGGTGATTATGAAAATGATCTCTGCAGTATACGGACATGGGGTGATGTCACCCCTTGGTTTCTGCAGAGTGCATTCCAAGCAAATTGAGTCCCTTGTCGCCATCTTACCGAATCCTAACATCTCCTAGTTCCTGGTTCATTAAAAAAAGGGAAATAAGGCGGAACACACACAGATCTTTGGATGGGCCCATGGTGCCGTCGCATCACCCCTTGTACGTAACAGGTCGGCCCAGCTGTCAGGAAGCCACACCCTCAAATATGCACAATTTCCAACGTCGATAAAATAAAACCATAAAATTCACCCCCTGTACAGTTGTCAAAGGATGAAATGTGATGCTTGAGACCAAAACTGAAGTTTGTGCCAGACTTTAAACATGTTTAATTCACCTCTAAAGTTGATCATTTTAACATCAGAGTCTATGGGGATTCGTTCCCTTTTTGAGTCAGCCCCCGTTGGTTACCCTATGAACTGCAGGTTTTCTCACTTACAATTGTGCTTCATTCATCTGCACCGGAGGTTGCCCCCCAGGATGGACAAACACAATAACATATATCGTGCTTGAGAGTTCACACTAGAGTCAGCCCCATCTATGCGAACTGTCTTAATCTGTCTTTTGACTTGTTCTCTGTTTTGTTGTTCATTTCTGTGCCTGTAGTGGGTCTGACATCTCATCAACACCCTCATTCACAGTTAATCCTGCGTATAGGATCTCCCGCAGTGCTCTTACATCAGCTCCTTTGGACTTTGCACATTTTAACTGAGGGGCGACTTCCGGTGCGGACGGATGAACCATAACAGGAAGTGAAAAAACTTGGAGTTCATAGGATAACCACTGGGGACAGACTTCAAAAGGGAGCAAATCCCCATTCACTCCCATGTTAAAATGATCAACTTTAGGAGGGAATGGAACACGTTTAAAGTCTGGTACAAACTTCAGTTTTGGTCTCAATCAAGTCACATATTTTCCTGTGACAACTGTGCGGAGGGTGATTTTTTTAAGTAACTTGCTTGTTTTTATTTCAATGATGTTTGAAATTGCACATATTTCAGGGCACGGCTTCTTGACTGACAGCTAGGCCGACCTGACACGTACTGTGGGTGATGTGATGGCACTATTGCCCAACACGCAGCTCTGTGTGTGTTCTGCCTCTATGCCCATTTTTTATGAACTGGGAACCAGAAAAAGTTAGGATTTGGCAAGATGGCAACAGGAAGAAGAAGACCTTTATTAGTCCCCATGAAGGGGAAATTAAATTTCAAGTGACGTGCCCACAATTTGCCTCAATGCACTCTAAAGAAACCAGTGGTTGAAGTCACGGACGCTACATCCATTTTTATATACAGTCTATGATTTTAACGCTGACATGCATTGGAAAGTCTTCAGCATGTGTGGAGACTAACACATGTGCATTCACATAAACATAAAAAAACAGTTTCAGTGCATCTCTGAGAGCAGCACTAGATGCGTTATTCTCTGCCTCTTCTTGAATAGTGTGTGTGCTGCTCACTTCCTGCTTTCCTTATTTTTCCCCATAAAGAGATTTTTTTTAATAGAATGATAAATAAACTGCTTCCTGTCCATGTCCACTGACTAACTGATTCTACTTAATCCACGATGACCAGAGTATGAATCACTTCATGAGGCAAGAAATAAAGATTTTGCCATGTGCATGTTCCTGCATTTATTATGCAGCAAACCAGATTAACAGTGAATGTTGTACTTTAGTTTCATTAATAATGTTTTGCCCCTGGGTGTTTCAATTTTGTCCAATTTTTTTCATCTTGCATAGGGAATTGTTGTGGTTATATAACCATATCTTTCAAGCCTGGTATCTGGAGTGTTACCCTGCATGTTGTTGTTTCCACCCTCAAATTTATTTCATGCCACAGAGAGACGCTGTGATGAAGAGACGGCAACCGAGGCTGAGTGTGTTACATGAGAAAGAGAAGTAGAAAAAAAAATTCATTTGGCTCATGTCAGTCTGTATTTCATTGAGATTCACCGATGAGTTAATCTGCTTCCAGTCTGTTTAATACGATATTCAATATCATCATGTTTATCATTGAAATGAGCATATTATACATGCTTCAACTCAATGACTCCATATATATTGTCATTAGTGAAGAACACAGGGAATATATGTATAAATACTTTCTTAATTAAGATGGACGTAGCATCACCCGTTGGTTTCTGCAGAGTGCATGTGAAGCAAATTGTGGCCGTGCCCCTTGTCGCCATCTTGCCGAATCCTAACTCCTCCAACTTCCTGATTCATCCAAAAACAGGCAAAGAGACGGAACACACAGAGCTGTGGGTGGGCCCATAGTGCCACAGCATCAACATCGGTACGTGTCAGGTTGGCCCAGCTGTCAGTCAAGAGGTTTGACACTGAAGAAAACTGAAGTTTGTACCAGACTTTAAACATGTTTCATTCACCTCTAAAGTTTTAACACGGGACTCTATGCTGATTTGCTCCTTTTGGAGTCAGCCCCCAGTGGTTACCCTATGAACTGCAGGTTTTTTCACTTCCTATTGTCCTTGTACAGTATATATGAATGCTTTCTAATGTCGATTTAAAATTACTGTTTGAAATGGTATTTGAAGTCATTTCAAACGGCCACAAACAAACACTGTCACAATTAGATAGAGAGAAATCCTTTAATCACAAATCAATGCACTCATAAAGTTTAGACCAGAGATGATACTCAACATAACAAAGGCACCATTTTCAAAAATAAGCCACATGTGATGAATATTTCAAATTAGGAAAAAAATACATTCTGGATGCATTAAAGGTGCAGTGTGTAAGATTTGGTGACATCTGGAAGTGAAGTTACATGTTACATCCATCACCTCACCCTCACCTTTATGAGCCTGCAGGAGAACTTATATTAGGCTTCAGTTGCCATTAAAACTCAAAAGATGTTTAGAGCGTCAACTCTGGGCTACCGTAAAAACATGGCGGTTATCGTGAATTATTGTACAATTTTAAAGGCTTTCTGTCCCTGTATGCAGGGACTGGAATTTGGTCCCAGTGAGTGTAAAGCCTTAGCTCATAGTTAGCATTTTACCAAAGATGTTCATCACTCACTAGTGACCAAAACATCACTGTACTATATAATATAGTATATAGTAAACAATACTGTCGTATTAGGAAAACAATGTAACACTTCTAGTGAAGTGCTGCAGCCATACCAAATATATACCACTGAATTATGTATGCAAACTACAAAAAATAATTTGGGTATTTGCATTTAATATGGAGAAAATTCAAACAGAATCAAATCAAGTAAAATCAAATGTATCTGCACTGGTGAAGGCTGTGCACAGGTTAATGTGTAATGAAACTGATCTGCCAGGAGGTGGCAGTAAAGCTGTTCTGAATCATTGTCACAAGCACTGAGTGAAAATGTGGCTGTTAAGTGTTTGACAGAGACACACGTGAAAAAAGGACAAACAGAAAGAAGGAAAGAAACAATTGTAGGTGATCATATTGTCTCATCTTCCTGTTGAGCAGAGCTTCATCTCCTCCATACTGATGCTACCTGCGTTTGCTGAATCATGCACTGCTGGCACCTGCAGGTAGGGACCGTGTTTGCTGGGTTTGTGGATGAACGTCGGCTTGTGCAGCTCCACATTGTCCCACTGCATGTAGATGTCTTCCATAATGTCTCTGTGGCCTCTCACCTTTGCTATTCCCAGTTTGGGCTGGAAGACTTTGCTCTTGTACCCCTGTGGGTGGTACGAGACACTCTCATCCCCATCACTTATGTTATCGCCATCATCATCTTCATCGCTGTTCGGTATGACGATCAATTCGGCCTGGATGTCCTCCTCCTCCTCCTCCTCAGCATTCTCATAGCCCATGAAGATCATGGTGACAGGTGATAGCTCATCTGGTAGGTTCAGAGAAGTGCTACTCTCTGCACAGGAGGCTCTGTTTACATCACTGGAGCTCTCGATTGAGGAGTCAGGCTCACTGTTGGACTTAAGGCTTGCCAGGGAAGGACTGTGGCTATCCACAGCCCTGTAGATTGGTTGGATAGGTGCTGGCATTCCTTCAGACGTGGCTTTAATGGAGACCAGAGCCACTGTTGGGCTTTTAGCACCAATCTCTGATTGTAGAGCATTCTTGGGTTGTTCTTGAATGTGGAAGTAGGGCAGCTCGGTCTCTCTCTGGATGACGTTCGGACTCTGTATTTCCCTTCCCTCCAGCTCCTCTGTGGGGAAGTGAGTTCCATTTACGTATGACTCAGCATTTTGGAAAGGGCTGTGACTGGGTGTCAGGGTGTGCCTCTGTGCTTTGCTCGGTGTCCTGGGTGTTGAAGGTCTGCTGCTCCCTATGTATGGTGCCGAGTAGACTGGCTGGTGGTACTGCACATCCGTGGGGACCTTTTCATCCGTGGCCTGACGGAGCAGCTCCTCCACCTCCACGGACGTCATCTCTCCCACTTCTCCATCGTCCATTTGACTCCCATCCGGGTGCAGGGCATAGACGGACTTTCGTCCGTCGTCGAACACTTTAAACCCTCTCTCCTGCGCAACTTCAGGGGTGATCAACGCAGTGGATACCACTTGGCTTTTTCCAGTTCTGTTATCAAGCTCCACATTGATTTCCATTGCAAATGTAGCTGAAATGAAGAAAATAGGAAGATGAGACAAAAACACAAGTAAACAAATTCAAATAAGATTCAATTACACCACACATATCAAACTCTTGGCATAAAGGCATATAATTGTCTAAAAATATGAGTTTAAAGCGTGCATTTCCCATGAACTCTTGTAAATTACACCTGCCACACCTGTTACATTTAGTCCTGACATTTTCATTAATTTATTATCACATAAATTCATAATTTTTTCCTTTACCCCTAATTAGCTGATTAATGAATATTTACATAGGGAGCGGGTCCTCTCTACCGGGGCCGCCATATTTTTACAGAAGAAAAAATGGACGTACAAAACATCTTTTGACTAAAGTCTACCATAGGTTCTCCTGCATGCTCAGAAGGGAGGTAATGGATACAACATGGAACTTCACCTTGAGAGGTCACCTTTATGGTGGAATGTGAAATTAAAGTTTTTAAAAACCGCATAATGGAACCAGAGGGTATTTTATGTCACATCTGGCAAACAGCTTAAGCAGTGGTTCCCAACTGGTCTGGCTTCGGAACCCACCACCACCCCTTTAGGGTACAGTGTGTAAGATTAGGTGAATTCTACTGGTGAAGTTGCATATTGTATCCATCACCTCACCCCTCCCAGCATGGTA
Source organism: Chascanopsetta lugubris (assembly GCA_016785325.1). Taxonomy (NCBI): domain Eukaryota; kingdom Metazoa; phylum Chordata; class Actinopteri; order Pleuronectiformes; family Bothidae; genus Chascanopsetta; species Chascanopsetta lugubris. Next base: position 70,284 of record JAFBJT010012180.1, on the reverse strand, counting down.
GCTCTCAGTTATCATTACGGCTAAAAAGAAGCCCACTCTGGGCTATTGTAACAACATGGCGGCCCCCATAGGGTGGACCCGTTCCTGGTGAAACAATACATTTAAGTGACCGAAATTGTACACACTCTACAGGTGAAGAGCTGTGACCCAAATCAGTATGAGAAAATCCATATTTCATGTAGCTGGTGTTATGTACCCAGCTCAGTGTTATGTAATCACTGAGCTGGCATAAACCTGAGACACAGGGTTATAATCAGACTTATACCTCTCTTTGGTTCTGCAGATCCTGGCCTACATATAGGAGGGCTCTGTGATGGTGTCAGTGGGATGAATACGGGGATGTCTGAAATTGGTGGACGGCGATGATTTGTCACATCTGTTAAGAGAAATATTATTATGTACAAGGCAACAGTATATAACAGAATATTAATTGGTTGCATTAAGGGGTTGTCAAACCTGGTGACACATGCTCACATAGTTAATTATTCAAACTGAATGATGAGTGAAAGGCAATGGTATTTGCAGGTAACGTCGTCTATTAAACAGACTTAAAGCATTCTTTATTCTTCATTTTATTTTCTAAATTTGGATGATAAACACCCTGACATACTATATCAAGTCATTTGGGGGGTCAATAGGGTCCTAAATTGTATGAGACATTATTAGAGTCAAAAGTTCAAAACTAAATCTACAAACAACTCCAAAGAACAATACAAAATGTTGTGTACAAACAAAATATAAATCTAAATTCAAATGTTGCCTGTGAGCTCAAATATGTGACTAATTCAAATGTACACATTTATTCTTTTTCAGTCATCATGATAAAGCTATAGCCCGGAGCCCAGTGTCATCAGAACATCACAAAATCTCATTTAAAGGCGCAGTGAGTAAGATTTAGTGACATCTAGCGTTGAAGTTGCACAAGAACCTATGGTAGACTTCAGTAATCACTCAAAGTCAAAAGAGGTTTAGCATGTCCACTTTTTCTACTGTAAAAACATTGCAAGTCCACTCTGGGCTACAGTAAAAATATTGCAACCCCATGAGCTACTCCTCATGCAAATATACATTAATAGGCTCATTAAAGGGTAATGGGGGAAAAATACATTTAGGTGAATAAATAAATTCATGGAAATGTCAGTATGTAATTGTTTTGTAATATTTTCAGAAGTGAAAGAAATGAACAAAATCTTACACACTGCACCTTTAAGAAAAAAGAAACCAGCTATAGCTTGTATAATATGATTTGTCAATTAAAATAATTAACATTAGTATGTTAAATTTAACATTCAAGCTTGTGTAGTTATTAGACACATAGATGATCACATTTTGATTAATATATTAATACAGCTCGGTCTCATAAATCATGTTAGTATTCAATTATCACTCAATTGTATCATGATGATACCATAACATTATTATTTCATTTTTAAAAAGAAAATGTTTTACCTTTCTGGAATTCTGCATTTACCTCCTACATGTGAAGACAGAGTGGAGTCAAAGTGGTGACAGCAGCAGGAAGTGATCACAGCGGAGCTACAGGTGAGTGGAATTAAGCCTCAGCAGTGCATGACATGTTAAACCGAATGTTATTCAGAATACATACATATACATACATACAAGCAGCTTCCACAAAGCAAATCATGTTTATTAGTCATTGTGCACTGCAGCACACTCGCCAGCCCTCCATTTACCTTCAATCCTAATTATCAAGAGTAAACAGACCCACACACACATACACACACAGACCCACACAAATGCACGCACACACACGCATGCACACACAGGTGAGAGAGTGCATCTTAGTATACGAGGAGAAATGACAGGAACTGCTGCAGAAAGCAGCATATAAACTACATTCTAAATGTTAGTATGAAAATTGAATATGTCTCCTTAAAGGTGCAGTGTGTAAGATTTGGTGACATCTAGTGGTGAGGTTGTATGTTGTATCCTTCACCTCACCCTCACCTTTCTGAGCATGCAGAGGAACCTATGGTCGACTTCAGTTGTCATTAAAACTCAAAAGATGTTTAATATGTCCACTCTGGGCTATTGTAAAAACATGGCGGCCCCTGTAGAGAGGACCTTGAGTAAATATTCATTAATGGGCTCATTTGGGGGACACGGTAACAAACATACATTCAAGTCACCATGAATATGGCGGTAAATAATTGTTTTGTAATTTTCTTTCTTCCAATAGAAGACAAAAATGGCTGAAATCTTTTAAGTTTCAACATTTATACAACCTATGTCACAATTGTGCAACTGTTGTGAAATGCATTGTGTGTGTTGTTATGTGTGTTGTGAGTTTCACATACTCATAGCTCAATGGGTATTACAGTGACATTAGCTGTGGCAGATGTGGCTGCTTGGTTGACAGAGCTGTCCTTTATCTAGAAGGTCAGAGGTTCAACTCCTACCTTCCCCATTCCGTATGCTGCTAAAGTGTCTTGCAAAGACATAGATCCACATTATAGCTGTTTGTGTGACTGGGTTAATGTAAACTATGCTGTAAAGTGCTCTGAGGGGTCATCAAGATCTGATGAAGTCATAGTAGAGTGGGTTGTCAGGCGTTTGATCCTAACCCATGATGCACCACTTGGGAGGACTATGAACCAGACAGAGGGACCAATGTGAGAGATGTGCAAAACAGATCTTTTGACTTTATTCATGAATATGTGAGAGACAAAACTTGAAGGTACAGCGTGTAAGATTTCGGCCATTTTTGTCACTTCTAAAAATTGTACAAAACAATTACATATCGACACTTCAAGAATTTATAATCACCTGAATGCTTTTTTAAATTTTTCCCATTACCCTTAAATAAACCCATTAATTTATATCTACATGGGGAGTGGGTCCTCTCTATGGGGGCCGCCATTTTATTTTATTTAACAGTAGCCCAGTTATACATACTGACATCTATTAAGTTTTGATGACAACTATCATGGGTTCTCCTGCATACTCAGAAGGGTGCGGGTGAGGTGTCACCAAATCTTACACTGCACTTTTAAAGGTTTCATTAGCAGAAAAAAAAATGTCGTAGATTTGCCTGGTCATGTGAAGTTGTAGTAAATTGCAGGAATCTACAGTTTATAAGTGTTGCCCTTTTAAGTCAACCATGACATTGCAGTTTCAGTTCACATACATTTGTATTAGTTATTAATACTATTATTATTTGGTTTGAAGTTATTCAAACCCAATGACTCTGTCTTTTCTATCAACTTATTTTCTTGTATTATAAACCCGAGCTGTGCCTTTTGAGCATTTGCACCTGTTATTAGAAACTGAACAAACCAGATCATGTGTCAGAGCATCATCATGTTATACCTGAAGCAACATCTATACACCGACACCACCACTGGACCTGGGTCCCCTCCAACTGTCTGGAATATATATATATTCCCAGGGCTGTTGTTGCTGCAGCTATTTACAGGCGTTAATGCCTTATGGCTGGAGGTGGTTGGAACATTATGTAGCCTGGTATAAATACCTCTAAGGCTGGAGAGGGCAGAGCACACCTGTGTCTAAGATTTCTGTAATTTTTGTCACTTCTAAAAAATATTACCAAACAATTACATACGGACATTTTCATGAATTGGTGATCACCTATATGTTTTTTTCCATGTCTTTTAAATGAGCCTATTAATGTGTATTTACACGAGGAGTGGGTCCTCTCTACTAGGCCCGCCATGTTTTTATAGTAGCCCAGAGTGGATAAATAAATTCTTTTTTGAGTTTTAATGACAACTGAAGTCTACCATAGGTTCTCCTACAAGCTCAGAAGGGTGAGGGTGAGGTATTGGATACAACATGCAACTTTGCCTCTAGATGTCACCGAATCTTACACACTGCACCTTTAAGTTTTATTACTTTATTAGCATTAACGTGTCCGAAAGTACCATTTACTGAGCAAATTAAACTAAAAGAAAGATGATTACGGAAATGATCCACTTTGTTTGTGACACTGCCATTGTGTCACTTTATAGTGCATGTTCAGAAAGACCTTTTAAACATTTATAATGACTATAGCAACTTCAAGGAAAGCCAGTTGCTGAGAGGATGATGGTGGGTCTATTACACATGTGTCAAACTTGTGGCCTGCAGGCCAGATATGGCCCGTAAGATCATTTTATGTGGCCCGCGACAGCTTAAAGGTATATGAGCAACATATCAGCGACACACCAGTTGAGGAGACGACTCTAGTCATTGGAGACTCTATTTTTAAGTTTACGACACCAGCGACCACAGTCAGATGTATCCCTGGGGCCAGAGGGGGCAACATAGAGTTTTATCTTAAACTGCTGGCTAGGGATAATTATGAATTTGGTAAGATTGTCATTCACGTCGGCAGTAACGACACCCGACTACATCAGTCGGAGGTCACCAAAATTAATGTTGAGTCAGTGTGTAGATGCACTAAAACAATGTCGGACTCTGTATGTTTCTCTGGACCCCTACACAATATGATCAGTGATGACATGTTTAGCCGCATGTTGTCATTTAACTGCTGGCCGTCAAGGTGGTGCCCTACAATAATGAGGACTGCATTTCTAACTGGCAGAGTTTTTGGGGAAAGCCTGGTTTGATTAGAAGGGAAGGCATTCATCCCACCCTGGATGGAGCTTCTCTCATTTCCAGGAACATGACAAAGTTTATTAGAGACAAAACCTGACAACAAAGAGTCCAGACCAGGACACAGAGCTGCCGTCTTACACGCTTCTCCGTGCTTGCTTTAGATAAATCACCCCCATAAAGATAAAGGTAGACATGAATACACATTTAGGATAAACACTGTGCCCACTTTTAGGGCTCTTAATATAAATAAATCACAGAGAAACAGGAGAGGAGTCGTTCATAATAATCTCATAAAAATCAACACAAAGACAGTTCCAGAGCCCAAAACATATAGAACAACACAACACATAGATAAAAAGATTAAATGTGGTCTATTAAATATTTGATCTCTCAGATATAAATCACTACTCATTAATGATTGAATAAATGTGCACTTTTTTGATTTGCTCTGTTCAAACGTGGCTTCAAGTAGACGATTATGTATCTGTAAATGAAGCAATGCCCCACTCTCGCTTTAACACCCATATCCCTAGATGTAATGGCAGAGGTGGAGGGGTTGCAGCAATATTTAACCATGACCTTTTATTCACCCCTCGACCTACAGGAAATTAAAAATCATTTGAGTATCTTACTCTTAGTCTGTTAGACCCAACCATCAAACAAAATAACAGACTCCTTTTAATTATCCTATATCGCCCACCTGCCACCTATTCTGAATTCTTAAGTCAATTTACAGAACTTCTTTAAGATTTAGTGCTCGGTTTTAATAAAATCATCATGGCAGGTGAATTCAGTATTCACGTAGACGTAGCCAATGACAGCCTTAGCTTATCTTTCAACGCACTCCTTGACTTATTTGGCTTCAAACAGCAGGTCAACAAACCAACCCACCGCTTTAACCACACACTTGATCTTATTCTGACATATGGCACCGAAGTCCATAACTTATTGGTGTTCGACGATAACCTCCTACTGTCTGACGACTGTCTGCTCTCTTTTGAAGTTCTTGAATGTTACTGAATTAAAACAGCAATGTTATTACAGTCGCTGCTTATCAGACAGCTAAGTTCAAGAATTCAAAGAATGGCTCCCATCCACCCTCCAGCCATGTGTCAGCTCAGCAAATGAACACTATAAAAATGTCTCTCCCTCACGACTCAATAACCTAGTTGACAGCACAAGCGTAATACTACAAACGGCCATAAATGCCGTTGCACCTCTGAAAAAGAGGGCTGTCACTAAAAATAATTTAGCTCCATGGTATAGAGCTCAAACTCGAGCCTTAAACCAAAAACACAGAGGTGAGAAAGAGCATGGTATTCCACACTTAATGACAGTCAGTTGTCAATTTTGTGGAGGAACAGCTTTGAAACTTATATAAAGGCCCTGCAACAAAATAGAACCACTTATTACTCAGAACTAAAAGAGGAGAACAAGAACAACCTCTCCTCAGCACTGTAACCAGGCTGACAGAGAGCCATAGAGTAACTAATCCATCCATCCCACTATCTCTGAACAGTCATGATTTTATTCACATTTTAAATGATAAAATTTGCTTTGATTTGGATTTGATGGCCCATGAACTCTCATCAATTATGCAGGCCACTTTTTACGTGTAGCAATATATTCAGTGTGTTAACATTTTAACATGTATGTAAATGCATTTACAATATTAGTTACTGGAATAAATAATAGCTTAATAAATAATCAAATATGAGGACAGTTATTTTACAATATATTAGGTAGTCATAATATTTAGTCCCACAATTAAAACCGGCCCCTTAAGAGCAACCATAATGCTGATGTGGCGCCTCGGTGAGAATGAATTTGACACACCTGATCTAGTACATCGCTGACGCGCTTGATTCCATAATCCAAATGGATCCAAAGTTTTTTATGTTGATTATTTTAGTCCAAAAGGTCCCATTGACAATAATGTGTGTAAATTGTGACCAAAGTATAAATACTGAAAAAGTGGTCAACGAAAAATAGGCAGCTCACTTTCTCTCTCCTCATCTGTCAATCAGCAAGCTTGTGGCTCTTGTCTAAATCCCCGCCCACCACCATTTGACCCAATCATCAACTTACACAATAGTAAAGTCAAACCAAAACAAACTATATCCTTAACAAAACAATGTATTGTATATGCACAATCCAAAAATAATAATTACCAAAATGTATACATATATTTGATTGTCAATGACTGAGATACATAATTTGAGCAAATAGTGAACTACCTCAGTCTGTGGGCCGCAAGATCAACTGAAACAGACATGTGGGGGTGGTGTGTTGTTGATGTGGGGACTGCATTCTCAAACAGTGGTTTGGTAATAGCCTGTATATTGCTAATGTTCCATTGTACTACCTGACTTGGCTCGACTCGATACTAGTTCTGTTTTCGTAACAATTGAGTACCAGCGAAGGGTAGAAGGGTGTACCGAGGGGCAACCTCCGTTGCAGATGGATGAAGCACAAAAGGCAGTGAAAAAACATGCATTTCACAGGGTAACCACTGGGGGATGACTCCAAAAGGGAGCAAATCCCCATAGACTGTGATGTTAAAATGAGCAACTTTAGAGGTGAATGAAATAAGTCTGGTACAATCTTCTGTTTTGGTCTCAATTAACCGTCCCGGGGGTTGTTTTTGAGGGCATGGTCTCTTGACTGACAGCTGGGCCAACCTGGTATGTACGATGGGTGATACGACGGCACCATAAGCCCACTCACAGTTCTGTGTGTGTTCCGCCTCTTTGACAGTTTTTGAATGAACCGGAGGAGTTAGGATTCGGCAAGATGACGACAAGGGACACGCCCACAATTTGCCTCAATAGCACTCTGCAGAAACCAACTGGTGACGTCACATCCATCTTTACATACAGTCTATGGCTGTACTGAAACTCCAGCGCTGTCGGCACTGGCTATGACGGCTACATTGACTCAAAAATATGGCGGTAATATCGGTCTGGGCATTGAAATGGTGAGATTAATTTTTTCTCGTCTACACAAACGCCCAGTGGCTGCAGAACTTCAGGATGTCTGAGAAAATCCTAGTTTCAATTGTGACATGCTGCGCCCAGTTGCGCTCACAAATAAAATAAAAACAAGTAAACAAGGTCCATACACAGGGAGAAAATAAGGGTGGTTCTGTAGACAAATTCAGTAAGACATGGCAACCATTACTTGCCTACTGGTGAAAAATAAAAATGGATGATCTCTCATAATTGTTGTCAAAACATAACCTAGAGGGCTGTGAACAATCACATGCTCCATGTTATCTACCCTACCATGCTCTGGGTCATGATTATTTATGTAGGTTACAAGTGATCCTTTCTCTATAGTGCGTTTTTTTTGGGGGGGGGGGGGGGGGGGGTGAATTTTTTTCTGATATTTGTCTTTTTGTTTTGTTTTACTTTCTCTTCATCTTTTCCTTTTTTGTTTTCCTCTTTTCATGTACTTATTCATTGTTAAAGGTATACGATTTGGTGACCTAAAGAGGTGAAGTTACATATTGTATGACATCACGCTCACCCTTCTGAGCAAGCAGGTAGACTTCAGTTGTCATTAAAACTCAAAAGATGTTTTGTGTGTCTACTTACTACTTAATTACTACTACTGTAAAAACATGGCGGCTTCCACGGAGAAAACCCCCTCCTCATGTGAATACATCTTAATGGGCTCATTTTAGGGTAATGTAAAACATTTGGTGATTAGATTAGAAATTCAAGAATATGTCAGTATGTCATTTCTTTTGTAATATTGTGACAAAAATGACACTGATGTACAATGAACTCGTACACACTGCACCTTATTGTGAAAGGTGTGGTGGGGCGGATTAAAGGGGGAGGGGATACAAAGGGATGACACACAACCATTGGTGTTTTGATATAATATACTATCCCACAAGCTGTTGTGTCATTGTAAAATGAAAAATAAGAGTAAAAAAATAAAATAAAATAAAACAACACTGCCGCTGCTTTAAATATGGTCAATCAGTGGCCTGCAGGAGGTTCACGTCACACTCTCTGCCTGACTAGGTACTTTGTACTACTGGAACACGCTTAAAACTGAGTCAAGTTGAGTCGAGCTGAATAGGCATTGTGGAAAACTGGCATGTTCAAGATGTGCATGTTTAGTGTTGATTAAACCCATGATCTGCAAAAACACATGTGTTAGCACCAGTGCAGCAAAGCAGATGTCTGTTGACGTGGTCCTACCTTGATGATGTCTTCAGCTGTTCTCTCCACCTCTTTCAACCGTTTCAGAATCACCTCTTCATTTGCCGATATGTTGAGCTCCTGTTCCTCCAGCGACTTGATCTCCTCCTCTATTCTGGAGATGGAGAGATAAATAAACTGTATTGATCAGAACAGTTTCAGTGCCTCTTAGGGTAAACCTGCAGCAGTCAACAGTTAATAAGCAACAGTGAAGCGTGCTTCCTTCAGTTGTGCAAACAAAGCATTCTGAGAGTAAAGGTGTTGTGTTTACTTATCATGAATTTAAAACAGCTGAGTATCAGTTCTCAATCAATTAATCAATCAATCAAAGTTTATTTATATAGCCCGCATTTACAAATCACAGTTTGTCTCACAGGGCTTCACAGGGTGGGTAACATCCTCTATCCTTAGACCCTCAGCAAGAGTAAGGAAAAACTACAGGGGAAAAACCCTTTAAACAGGGAAAAAAGAAAAGGTAGAAACCTTAGGGAGAGTCACAAGTGAGGGATCCACTCCCAGGACGGACAGACATGCAATAGATGTTACATAGAGTGTTCAGTAACTACACACTTTTAATGTGTTGTAAAATTGCATAATGCAAGGTGCAATGTCAGCAGTTTGCAGCAAATAGAATTAACACCTTTGGAACTCATTTAATTGTATCTTTAAGTTGAAGTAGTTATTTAGTCTGACTAGATTTGTTTTAATTACACATCACATTCATAATGAGGAATGCATGCCAGAGCTTGTCT
>JAFBJT010012180.1:35712-47328 GCA_016785325.1 Chascanopsetta lugubris | reverse complement strand
AAGTCAGAACATTTGAGGACTTTCAGTGCAGCTGCTCATAAAGTAGGGGACAAGTATTCACGGCCTGCAGAGCAGCTACTGAACTGGGGTCAAACCCGCTGCACTCGAGTGCATCAGTCACAGCAGAGAGAGCAGCATGGGCCGCTGTAGGGGCCGACACATCCAAGTTGGTGTAGCAGTGTAAAAGAGAGCGCCGCTCTCTGCGGCGAATATATCACTCACGGATATTCTTTTGAATACATTGCCATTTTCCCTCTCTTGCACCTCGGGGCAGTGGCTGGTCTCTAATAGTCCCCACAAGCCAGTGAGAGCCAGAGGCCACGTGGCTTAACCACCAGCAGGTCATGCACCGGCACTGGTGGCACATCGTGTTTACAACAGCGGGGATCAACTCCACACAATGCTTTGCTCTGACATGGTTATCGAGGCTGTTCCCATAGACAGGTTGCAGTCTGTTCAAAGTGCAAGGGGCAGTGAGTGCAGCGTCCATTCTCTCTCCAACGGAGGGACAGTCTGTAGCCCGAACCTCTGCTGGCTCAGGTTGTATGGCTTCAAGGCTGACTCAGCAATTCTCATGCAATTTGGCCAATATCCAAATTCCTCATGGTTCTCCACCTGTCATTAACATATATTTGCACCGTGCTTCAACTCAGCCTACGCTCCTTAAATGAGTATGTGAACCACGTCAATCAGGCTGAAATACCCATTCACCAATCAGCTTCGAGGACAAGGGCAAGAAGTGTTGGTGGGGAAGGTGGGGTGACATGATGTGTGTGTCTAAAAACACTTTGAGGTTCAGTTCAAATATCAACAAGCTTTCGTCATAATTAATGACTCCACCTTTAGAGACAAAATTACATTGTGCTTGTCCCAAATTTGAGGGTCCCCCTCGTTTCTGGCTTAAGCTTGAAGACAGCTCTGGGGGTAGCTGTGCAAACATGCCCTACCAACAGGGTGTGTAACTGTAAGGAGGAAATGTTGGCTTTTAATTGATTGCATTTATATAGTGCTTTTACCACTACCACCAATGTGTAGCACCCACCCAGGTGATGCACGGCAGCCATTTTGGACCAGAATGCTCATCACACACCAGTTAGGGGAGGGAATCATTTTAGCCAATTGGAAGTGAGGGATGATGAGGCGGCTCAGATGGAGATGAAGCCTGGTTGGGGATTTGGCACCGACACCGGGAACAATCCTCTACTCTTTGCAAATGATGTCAGGATCTCAGTTTAGCGTCTCATCCAAATGGCGGCACCTGCACCTGTTTGGTGTCTCTGTCATCGCAACAGGGGCAATGCTCCTCTAGTCCAGAGGACAAGTAGGATTCCCACCTTAACTTGTGTTACTCCTAGAGCAGGTTGACAGTCGATGCTTTGAAAGCGCTGCACTGTCCACAGCGCCAGCACCTGTTTTCACTCTCCCTGAAACGCTCAGTGGAGCTCCTGCTGCTCCCTCACAGAGATCTGCTCTGATTCTCCGGCTGGTCCGGTCTCTTGTGATCAGTCAAATGTTCTCAGTTGATAACAGGGCTGTCCCACACATTGATCTGTCTATATCAGACCATCACAGTGATGTCAGCTTGAAGAGGAAGATGACTCAAAATCGTTCTAGCAGCCTCTGAATATGTGTTTCCTATGAAAGAGAACACTCTCCCCCGCTGTGGGACACTGAAATATTTAACTGGAAACAGCCCATACATACACAGAACAACCACACAACCCACTAAAGCACATGAGAAGATGGAACATGCATAGTGTGACTTCTTTGAAACAAATGTACCGCTGCTCCGCATCTACCCAGTGTCCCCGAGGCCTGGAGCTCATTCTGAACACACAAGTGGAAAAAGACATCTGTGGAATCAAAGCTCCACTGTTGACATCAATTAAGGCAGCGATGGATAACACCAGCAGAGACAGTCAGGCTAAGCGGCTGTAGCCCAAAGAGCCTGAACTGACTGCAGCAGGTCTCTGTGGATGTGTGTGTGTGGAGGTGAAGGACACAGATGATTCCACGACCTGCCCTCAAAGCATGTGGGTAACAAAATGGATTATTAAAAAAACATAAGTGATTATCGGAATTATTCAGATTCTAACCCCTTGAATCCATTTTAAAGCTTTTAGAATATTTTGACCTTGGAGGTATGAGCATTCATTACTGCAAAGACATCCTCTTTAAACTAAGTGCTTATGGCTTATATTTGTTTTTTTCTTTAACTCCCAGGCAACATTTATAATGGGAAATCCTGTTTGCCCTGGAAACCTTTTCTAATTTTAATCGATGTATATTTCATAATGAGACAATATGGACAGACCTTGAAAGTTAAAGAAAATTATTTCTCACTAATGTAAAAGATCTTCAAACTTGGTCATCATAGGTATAATCACCATGGTAACAGCACACCCAGACCACACAGCAGACATATGACTGCTGTCTGACAGGCATGGACGACACGGAGGTCAACTGCATAGCAACAAGGTGTCAAAGGATGCCGACGTTGCATAAGAGGTTACATACAGTATGTTAAATAGGCAGCGTGATGTGTCGCACAGCCACTGTTCCTGACGATGCTTCGAACCCAGAGTAGCGTGGCATGATTGGTTAAAAACAATGTACTGTAAATAGCCAGAACTGTTGACACCCAGTGTGAGTCTATAATCTCTCTCCATGACGACTGGTTATTTCAGTGCTGGTTCAGAAAAGGTCAGAGACACATTGTTGATGGTTGGTCCAGATCAACGTCTGTTTGGTTTCTAAAGATGTTTCCTTGACTGATATCTTCCCTGCACAGGGTCTGGTCTGGAGCTGCAGGGTCCACACAGAACATCCCCAACAAAGTCAAATCATGCGCTTCATAATGGAGCTGCCAGAACATGTCAACAGACTGTGGCCCAATTCCATCCTGGCACCGCCTGTGGATCATTAGCCGCTATCACTCCGCAGAAACTCTGCTGAAGTTAGAGTGCACTTTAAATGGCTGTATGGATACTTTTTCTTTCTTTTGCACTTCTAACTGAGAACTCCTCTCGGTCGAGAGACGTTTGTCAAAATTGAAGGAAAAGATTGGGATGTTGCGCTTCACTTTTTTTCTCATTTGAAAGCAGGAGCCAGAGCGAGGTGCCAACCAAAACGTGTCACATGAGCAGGTGAAGAAGAATTTGTTGCTTTTTGAGTGAAGGAAATACTGCCGCAGGAGGATTGGGGAATGAGTTTCAAGTACCGTAACATTTTTGAACACTAGTTCAAATGAGTGTGTGTTTGTGTGTGCAAAAGATGTTCCTCACAATGGACCCACAGAGAATTATCCTGGAGATCTACAGTTTCCCTCAGTGCTACGATGTCTCCATTATAACCACTTTTTAACTAATTGTTTTGGTTTTTACGAGCGGCAGCATTAATGCATTTGTTCACTCCCTGCGGTGCCATCGCCTAAATTTACAGCTGCAGCCAGCTGTGACCGTTTCCAAGAGAAAAAAAGAAAAAGGAAGGAAAGGTCTCATATTTGCGCTGTGCACTTCCTGCCCAGGAACTATGGAATATTTGATCCACATCCGTCAGGACGTCACAAACACATCCCGGCTTCAAAACTTCAAAACCCAGTGAAAGAGAACGGTGCATCACTCACAGAAACGTCTTTTAACAGCGCTCAGACAATCACCATGCGCTCTCACGCCTCCAGGCTGGAGCTGCTGTTGCAAGCCGAAAGATAGTCTCCACAATCCAGTTAGAGTTGGCAGCCCCACGGCTGTGAGGCCACCAGGGAGAGACACCAGAATCAGGGACAGACTCTCTGGGCAAAAACCCTGTCCACAACTAAAAGTACCCACTCCCCTGGGAGAGACACACACACAATAGCATGTTCTGACATGGCTGAGTCCATCCCAGGTGTATAGTGGTGTTTTGTGAGAGCAGAGAACACTGGGCTTCTGTTCTGATAACACAGAGATCAACCTCCTATCTGCTCATATCATTTCAGGTCTGATCCAGAACCTGTGAGATCAGCCTCCATGGGAGAGGTGTGTTACCCTGCACCATGTACCAATACAGAGGGTCACAGCGCAGGTCAGCAGCCTGTCACCTGCACCTGTCGAATGTACACATGTAAACGTCATATCCTGGTTTCAGTACTGCACTTAAGGTGCAGTGTGTAAGATTTCGGTTGTTGTTGTCACTTCTAAGATATTACAAAACAATTACATTCTGACATTTTCAGGAATTTATATTCACCATAATATTTGATTTATTTTCCCTTACCCTAAAATGAGCCCATTAATGTATATTTACATGAGGGGGGTGGGTCCTCTCTATGGGGGCTGCCATGTTTTTACAGTAGGCCAGAGTGGACTTACTAAACATTTTTTGAGTTTTAACGACAGTTGAAGTCTTCCATAGGTTCCCTTGCATTTTCAGAAGGGTGGGGTTGAAGTGATGGATACAACATGCAACTTCACTGCTGCACCTTTAAGCCCTTATCCAAGTTTTGAGGAAAACCAATTTCACTGACTCTCACTGTAGGGACACTGTGGAAATCTCATTCGGGGAGGACACGTCACTCTTTTCTCCCATTTCTGTTAACATGGGTAGATAAACCATAACCACATGGTTTCTTTTTTGCTTGTTACACAGGAATCCAGCTCACATGAAGACTGTGTTATTGAAACCATGGTAACGTCAAAAATCGCAGGCGCCTGCACAAACAACAGATTTATAATCAACCTGAATATTTTTAAGCCACATGTGACAAACGTGATTTCTCTCTCGGTTCCAAACCCCATACGTCAAAACTGATTAAAGGTGCAGATTTGGTGACATCTGTTGGTGAGGTTGTGTGTTGTAACCCTCACCTCACCCTTCCCTTTTGAGCATGCAGGAGAATCAAAGGTAGCCCTCAACTGCCATAAAAGCTCAGAAGATGATCCACTTTGAGCCACTGTATAAACATAGTGGCCTCCTGATGTAAATATACATTAAAGGGGACCTATTGTGCCCATTTAAGGGGCTCTGTATTTGTTCTTTAGCCTCTATTATGATGATAAACGCTATTTAAAGTCTCAGAGAGGCTTTTGTTTTTTTTAAACGAGCCCTTTCAAAAGTCATGAATTCCTTCTATGGGTCAAACGCGGGGTTTTGCCTCTCCCCCCACCCACATGAAACGTCACTATCTCCCGATTGGCTGCTCGGTAGGCTTTCACAGATTGCCTGAAAATATAGGCTAGCATAGCTACGTTGGAGAGTGCCACAGTTTGATTGACATCCTCTAGTGCAGACACACCCATTTGGTGATGTCACCAACGGCTCTGTGTTGCAAACCGCAGGTTTTGCTCCTCCTGCTGAAGCTGCCACCATTTTTGTTTGTTTTTTAAATAACTTTTTTTTAAGATACTTCTATACCATAACACTGTGTTTAACTCCAAAAGTGAGGAATACCACAACGGGTCCCCTTTAAAGGGTTCATTTTAGGCTACTGTACAAGCAAGTCACACACTGAGGTGATTACACATTTGTAAAACTGTCAGAATATAATTGTTTTTTAATCCTAATCCTAACATAAGAAATGACCCAAAAAAATCAACTGCTCCTTTAAACTACAGAGTGAGCCTATAGATGTATATAGATGCAGCCAGAAACTACAATATCTCAATAACCTCATGTCACTAAATCCGTCACATTGAACCTTTAAATGTCCCAAATACTCCATCTTCAATACTGCATGATGGCACCTTCAGGAAGAATAGAACATGCATCCGTTTTCAGCTAATTAGCTTCCACACTGACAGTTACAGCTGAGGGTGTCTTCTTTGTCGATGCAGCTGAAACCAACACCCTCAGGGGTTCGACACCAGACACAGACACAGACTTACAACTATGCAGTATGCATTGTCGGCATGAATGGTTCATGTTCCACAACAAACTTGAGAGAACAATGCTCCTGCGGTGACTCGTGGGTGCACACGGACAACATTTGCCTAAATGAAAATATTAAATATGCATTCATCTCATTAAAACGATGAAAGCAAATAGAAGTCTGCCAGTGCAGTTTATCATTTCAGGTGAGAACAAGAAGCCATTTTATCGTTTAGTGCTCACCTCAAAGAGAATAAGTCACTTGGTGCAGCAAAAACGGGTGTTTTCTCTTCCTGTAAGTCATTGAGAAGCAGGCAATTAACAAGCCTCTGCATCTCTGACAGCATTTATGTTACATGGTTACACACAGGACCTGATGCAGACATTATCACAGCAATCTCTGCTCGGCATGTACAAATCACACGTACAGAGGAGTTTCCTGTGAGACAGTTGGAGGGAGGAGGAGAGGAAACTAATAACAGAGCACTGGCAGATTTAAAAATATGTGACAGGCAGAGTTTGTATGGCAAGAAGCCACATATTTAAATTGATACTTAAGTTCCATATAAATGTGAATTCAAAGACCCTGTGTGGGTATTACTGTGTTACTGTGCACAATCCCCTCGCTTTCTTAGCCTTCAAAATAAAAGTCCCACTGTAGAAAACCACCCCCTTTTGTTTCCAGTCCAATGTGCATTTAAAATTTGTGTTTTTCTGTATTCCTGAGCATAAGGGAACAGTTTGTATTTATTCAAATGAACTGGTATTGTCTACAAAACTAAACCCACCCCTGATCAACAGGGACGTATCCTCCACATCGAAAGCACAGTGGTTTCTGTTTCCATGGTTTTCTGCTCTTCCGTTGCATCTACTCGCCTATACGTCTATTCCCCTATTCACAATTAACATCCACTCTAATTTGCGCTTTCAGATCTCTTCTGACTGAGAAACACTGCTTTTGTTAACAAGTGAACAGAGTGTGCCACAGTCACCGTTAACACAGCCCATATTCATTTCCCCCAACCCTTGCCAGGCATAAGTATTGAAACATCTGTAAAATAAATTCTGTTTGAATGTTGAGAGTGGTGTTACAGACAATCTGATGAATAATTCTCTTGACTTCACACAGCTTGGGTAGAGGAGCCACACTGTTACTTTCTGTCAGACTTTCAGATTGTGTTAGAAAGTCTCACAGATCATTTGTCAACTCGGGGCCTGGTTGATCTCTGTTTTCTTGATCAGAGTATGAACAAAGTAGTCATGAACACAGTATGGTGGCCCTGAAGGTAAAAACATTGATGACGAACATTACAGAAGAACACAACATCTCACCAAACAACACGTTTCAGAAAACGCACAGCTTATAGAATAGGTTGCACAAATCAGTGTGGCAATAAATGTAGCTAAATAGTATAGACTTCCGATCCAAGCCGTAACCTCTGGGGCTGGCGGATGAGTCCAATTGTGAAAAAGTTGCAGTTCACTTGGTGGCCACTTGAGGCTGCGAGTCAATCTCCATAGACTCCCGTGTGAAGATGAGATCACTTTAGAGGTGAATGAAATCTAACACCTGTACGGGGGCCGTGATTTATCTTCTAACTGGCTCATTTTTATTCTCATGAGGTTTGAAATGCGCATAATTAAAGGTGTGGTCTCCTGATTGACACCTGGGCCAACATGTCACCTTCTGTGGATGCTGCAACAGTACCATGGGCCCACCCCAGCTCTCCCTGTGCTCTGTCTCCTGTCCTGTTTGTCAATGAATCAGGAAGTAGGAGGAGTTCGGCATCAGCGAGGTGGCAACGAGTGAACTACTACGCTACGAGTCTCATAAGCACTCGGGTGACTTTATGGATGCTACGTCCATCTTTGTATTGAGTCTATGGTCCAATCACACATAATAACTCCATTCTCAAGGTCAATACATACCCTGGGTTGCAAGAGCAAGAACAAAGTTCTTCCTGGCCAGGACATAACATATTTCACGAGAAGAAGAACAAGAAGGAATTTCTGACCAATCACACAATAGCTGTCTGACACGAGAACAAAGTTCTGCCTCGATGATGTGTCAAGAGCAAGCGGCAAGAACTCCCACACAAAATGACATAATTTTGTTCTTGCAGCCCTGGGAGCGAGAACAAAGTTCTCTGTTCTGGTGGGGTATTGACCTTTAGACTGTGAGGCGCTGTTGTTGTGCCTCGACCCTCGGGCCTGCCACCGCACATAAACATCATCAGACGGACATCAGTGAAAAGCAATCCAATTCCTTTTAAAACAGCAAAATCGCAACACTCAATCACTACATGTATGCTGAGGGCAGATACTATGAAATTACCTGTCATCAGTGAATGAATAGAAATACACACTCATGCATATTTCATGTTTGAATAAAACATTCCAAGCTGCAGTTAAACTGTGTGTGAGCGTAATATCCAGGCAGCCGCCCATGAGAGGAGAAACACCCATTTAGTGATCAGCCATATTTCCTCCTGCATGTTTGGCCTCATTGTTGTTGGTATTCAGAGCCGCAACCTGATTTCTGCGCAATGTACATTTCATATGGTTCATCTACAAACCATAATTGTTTATGTTTGTATTCATCCCATCAGCTGTGTGCAGCACTTTCCCTGGAATTCAGATGCATGTGGTGGTGCCTGAATATTTCAGAGTGAAGCCTTTTTTGGAATAACATCACAAACCACAGAGTGGCTGCTGCACTTGGACGTCCAATTTGGGACGGCTTCAGCTTCCGGATCAATATTCTGAGCGACCTTAAAAGCCCCAACATTGGTTTAGAAGCGCTCCAAATACTCATTTGCATTTTGGTGATATTTAAAGCAGCAGAAATGTTTCTTTCTTTCTTTCTTTCTTTCTTTCTTTTTAATCCAGAGGGGGGACACTCAAACAATGCAAGCTGAAGGGCTTCACAGCTGTGAGGTCGATCTGGAATACATGATTAGCTGTCACATGCACTCAGTCGCCGTATTAAAAAGTCAATCTGACAGTGAGAAATGCCTGCGCTCCTGTCATTTCCATGACAGTCATCTGGTGTCAGGATGCAGGGATGGGAATGGAAGATTAAAAGATCTCCCTTTAGGATTTTGCTCTGCGAACGAGAGTAAACAAGCAGAAGACGTGTTTGTGCCTCACCAGAAGCAGAGGACTTAAAACATATTTTAGATAAATCCCACAGTGGAAAAACATCCTGCAGACTCCACTTAGACATCAACACAGATAGAGTGAGTTTAACACAACAACACACTTGCCTCCTGTGATTGTCCTTGTCCGTGTGAACTGGCTGAGTTATAAACTTCAGCAAAAATCACAAGAATCTTGAACCTTAAAAGGTGCAGTGTGTAAGATTTGGTGATATCTAGTGGTGAGGTTGCATGTCACCTCGCCCTCACCCTTCTGAGCATGCAGGAGAACCTATGGTAGACTGCAGTTGTCATTGAAACGTAAAAGATGCTTTGTATGTCCACTCTGGGCTACTGTAAAAACATGGCGGCCCCCGAAGAGAGGACCCGCTCCTCATGTTAATATATATTAATGGGCTCATTTGAAGGAGCAGTGTGTAAGATTGAGGCATTGAATAATATTGTGGGCAATATTAAACTTCACCAGTAGATGTCACCAAATCTTACACAATTCACATTTTAAGAGGTGACAAAAGTGACCAAAATCTTACACACTGTACCTATTCTTATCATTATCATTATTATGATCATTTAATTTAATGGCTCTTTGCACAGGATTTCACTACATTGTCAGCAAACCAGACTGTGAATTGTGACCCTTGGTTACACGTCCCTGAAACCCTGCAGCATTTAGGTCGAATCGTCCTTATTCAAATGTTTGTCCTTGCCCTTGAGAGCAGCATTGTCAGCGGCAGTAACACTTTATATTTGGCTGACAGCACAGCGGAACAAAGGAGGGGGTTTGAAAGAAATGGAGAAAAAGGAGGGGGGGGGGGGGGGGTGGTCTTGTGTTCTGGAGAATTGCTCCGCTGGATGTGTTTGCAGAAGGGATTGGATAACACAGGGAATCCTCAAATGGTTTAAAATGTCAACTGGTCAATAAAAGCCTGCCATCTTTTCACTTCTCATTTGTACCGAGACAGAGGAAGCTATTAAAAATTGAAAGTAAAATTACCAACCTGACATTTCCCCCCCATTGTCTCTCATGTCCATTCTCCATATCTGTCCTCGGCTGACCGTGAGTCATCTCTCATCACATGCCTCTGCTCTGTTTACCTGTTGATTCTCATCCCAGCTATCACATTCATTACTGGCACTGGACGTGTGGAATGGTATTGGCTTTGAAAACAAAACAGTTGTTTGGCAACAATATAATCAAATAAAAGCTCACATTCATAACTCTCATTGAATGTGACTGTCCTGTGAGACGGCACACGTGCAGACACTGATAACTTCATACATGCATCATCACCACCCAACAGGAAGTGTCAAATATGCGAGACCACTCAGAGCTGAAGTGCGATATAGTTCAGATTTTGAATCCGTCACCGAGGATCTAAAGGTGACAACTAGCTCGAATGTTGGATGACAGTACACGACATGCAGCTGTTGTGATTCACAGCACATACGTATGTAACTGATGAAAGGGGCCGACTGAAAGGTAAAAATGAAAAGTTATTCTCAGATGGGTCAATAATCTGTTACATTTTCAAATCTATCCTGTTAAAGCCGAGCAGAGGTGTAGTTGCACTTTATCAAAGGTCACAAGGACGACCGCTACCTTCAACCAAAGCACAAGAAATGGATTTAATTCTCATCATTAAAAAAGCAGGACATGGTGATAAAAGGCCCTGTAACCCAATTTAAAGAAATGTGAAAATGTTCAGGTTTATTTTTTACTCCAATCAGTTAATACCAGCACCTGCAGTATCTGATACAGATGGTTTTTAAGGTGGAGATTTGATTCTATGAGATGTAATCATACTGCAACATATTAACAATGCAGCCTTCATAAAAATCTCATGGGACTCCTTAATAGACACATACAAGATTAAAACTGTCATTCATCTGACAGAGTGACAAGTCCCCGATCTCCTTTCTCCTCCTCCTCCGAGGAATTCGGGCTTTATCATCCAGAATGTTACCCATGCACATGTTAGCTGGTTCACATCGGAAACACAATCCAGGCCATGGACACGAACTCAGGCTCTGTGCCGCCGACTCGCAGGATTAAATCAGTGAATACAAGAAGTAAACAAACAAAGCAGCAAGATGCCAGGATAAGGATTTCTACTGTGCCTCTATTGTTAATGAGCCAACTCAAGACGGGGCTGCAGATGAAACAGATACGGCTGCACTGCAGCGTGTTTACCATCAACACGCTCCTGAATCCAAAAACAATGAACTCCATTAAGAAGGATTAACCCCTCCGACCTGCTCCGCCGCCGCAGGATATAACGTCTAAACCCTCTGTTTTTTTGATGCATGTTGTGTCGAGTGTATGGTTCTACTCCCAGATCTGTGTTCAACAAATGCATGAGTAACAACGCTTCAGGATATTAAAGGTGCAATTTTTAAGGGGGGGGGGGTTAGGGTACAATATGGGCACAATATGTTCCTTTTAAGTGGGTATAAATTCATGAAAATGTCAGTATGTAATTGTTTTGTAATATTTTTATAAGTCACAAAAAATAATGAAATTGATGACTGAAAATAATTCAGTCATCAATCTGTATCATAGCAGTGGCTAAGAGGTTAGAACAGTCACCTATGGAGGCAGAGGTCATGGGTTCAG